>BQKZ01000884.1:102948-115102 GCA_036244855.1 Temnopleurus reevesii
TTTTTTTTACTGATATTTGTTGCAGACATTATTTGAGGCAAAATGCTGCAAAAATAAATTAATTTGAGCCATTAAAAGTAAAAATATTCAAGTTTTTATGATATTTTAGTGAAAACACAATTTCCATTGACTTTGTACACAAAATCACGTTTTTGAGCAATTTTGGGGTTGACAAATTTTTTTCAAATGGGCGTGGCACGAAAACGGTACGCGCGGGCGCGGCGAATTTGGTCTCAAAAGTTGCGCAATATTTGAAAGAAAAAAGTCACGACATGTCGTGAAAATTTTTTGACGCGTGTGGGAGATATTTGAAAAAATGTTGAGGGGGGGCGGAATCCGCCCCCCCCCCCCCCCCGGCCTGATTAGGGTTAAAATAATATAAACCATTAACAGACACAGGAAGTGTTACTAGAAAGTTTTGATCGATTGCAAATAGCAGTTGAACGGGCACCACTCAAAATGATTATTCTATACATGTCTTTCTTGTTAAAAGCTAAGACTGCTTGAATGTAAATGTATGTTTAAATTGGTAACCAAACACTTTGTAACCAAGTTATTTTGCATTTGATCAAAACTTTCTAGCAACACCTCCTCAGTGTAAAAGAAGTCTGTGTTAACTTGTTATTCAAAACATATTATTTTATATTTTTGTCAAATTTATTAGTGTTTGTACAGCTGTTATGTTACAATTATCAGAATACTAATCTAATCCATTAGTGTTGCTCAAGTCCGACAATTTTCATTTTACATTTTCGTAACATTTTTTTAGTACATGGATATTTGACAAAGATGTCTTCTTAATAGTTTACTACATTACAAAATTTATCTATTAAAAAGCACATGTTATGATAAATTTGTCCTAGGAGACTGGTTCAATAAATATTACATTGTTGCGTCCAACGTTTATTTTACCTGAGCGAAACGTTCCTTTTTCCTTGACATGCTTGCCTACTGGAAGCAATCTTCTGATGTGAGCCACACATACTCTCGCATAATCTATCTCAAAGATGTGCCCAGACCTTGTACAAGCATACCTGGAGTTAATAACGAATGTTGAAAAATATAATTACTTAGAAAGGTGATTGAGTGCAATGAAAAAGAGGGAAAGTTTGGACGTGACTCATGATGATTAACATTACAATTAATGAACAGAACACTGCTCTATGAAAAGGCATAACTTTTGATGCAGGTAAAAGAAAGTAAATGTGTCAACACTCCATTTCTCTGTGTTATGACTGTCTAGTTGTTAGAGTGTTAATGTAGATCATCCCATACTAAAGGCACTTTCATGCTAGAGGCATAGCTGCCAACTGGAGAAATAATCTTGCAACAAATTAGTAATCTTCACATATTGAAGTGCGTAGTGCTTCTGTGGCTCAAACTAGTAATGTTTATTGGTTCAACACAAAACTAAAAATCTGAAGCCGAAACTAAAAATGATTACTAAAAATCAGAAATAGTTGGCACCTATTTTGAGGGTGTTGATTTCACTCACTGTAACAGGTTTTAATGTTCCTTGATCATGAGAATAGATTTTGATCATGTCTCAAAAGCTTACACAAGTTTATCAGCTGGCTCCATCCCGGGTGTAGAGGGCGCTTCAAAGCAGACGTCAGTGAACTCTGCGACTGTCATCTGACCCAGATTGACCGGGGCTGAGCGCAGGTTGCCATTCCTGACTCGCCAAACTCTTACATTGTCTCTGCCGCAGGACACCATCCTACAGAAAAAAATATTGTGCAGATTGCATATAAAAGAATGATAGAAAATTTTATTTTTGTTTGTCATTCTAATCCTTTGAAGACTTGGAATTGTAATGTGATTTCAATTTTATTATATTGTATACCCACAATCCAGTACTCAGGTGGCATTTATTTTCTCCAGAATATCACTTCAAATTCAAATTCAGAGTAGGCAGAGGTGGCAGAAAAATACCATTTCCATTATCCAAAATGACCCTTTTATGATTCCAGTGTGCTCGTGCAAGAATACAATAAAATATATCCTTGTTATTTGTGCACTTTCTGGTGCTAGTTTAATCCCAAACATTTAAATGAATTTTCATGATATGAAATTTTTCAATGGCATCATGTTAGGTTTTAATGGGCTTTGTAATTATCACAAGAGTTATCTTTTGAAATGTATTGCAGTGTTACTCACTTTGATTCATCATATGGCGAGACTCTCATGCGTACTATATCCACATCCGTGTGAGCTTTTGCAATGACAGGAACATCACCTCTTCTGTGAACACGAGAGGTATTCCACACAACCACCATCTGGAGGATCAAAGATTTAAACTATTACTTTCCAAGGACAGAGAGAAACAGAAGGAGGGAAGGGGTGAGAATGGATTGAACGATGGGAGAAGAAAGAGAAAGGGGAGGAAAACAAGATAATGAGAAAGAATTGGGCAAGGGAAGGGAAGGAAGTGTGAGCCTTGGCGATATGTGCCTTGGAAATGACAGGAACATCATCTCTCCTGTGAACACGAAAGGTATTCCAAACAACAACTATCTAAGTTATTAAAAAATCATATTTTTACTTGCTCTAGGACAAAAAGAAATAGATAGATAGATAAATAAACAGGAGTGATAGAGTTGGATTGTAGGATAAGTAGATATTGCAATGCAATTTATTGGGCATCCATGAAATCCAAATGCAAGTAGAACACTCAGGACTAAGTGCTGGAAAGTTCAAGAAAATATTCCAAAAGCTGCTGGAAAGACTGTCTTTGGCAGAAAGAAGAATGTTTTCTTGAACTAGGAACGGTCGGTCTCAAGCACTTACATTCTTCCCATGTCCATCCTTTCCAACTCCGCACAAAGTAGCTCCATTCCCAGCAAAGCTGTAAAATGAGGAGAATATTAAAGCGTGAAAACAATGAAATTGAATTATTTATAAGAAGTACATACATCATTGGACCAAATGGTCTGTCATAAAATGGTTAGTATTGCACATGCCTGTAATCCAATAAATATAAGGACAACCCCAGGTTTTTTTTGTATTGGTAACATTAAATCAAATTCAAACCTTTGAACCAAATATCTTTTGTTTGAGGGAAGAAGGGTGACAACTCTTGCTCCATTTCAACTATACTGCAGTTTCTTACCTGAAAAATGTATTGATTTCTACATGAGGTATTTCTCCTTTTGTTAAAAAAAAAAAGAAGTGTAGACAAGTCCATACCAACAACATTACTGCTTAACTGATGAGTTGTACACATGCTAGCGAACATGAATATCGTCTACAACACTTGTGTTTCAGAACCTCTCTATTTCCCTACACCAAATGCCCAGTTCCATAAAAAATGTTCATTCAGCAGTCTGCTGTACGCGACAGCATGATTATTGAACTTTACGGTAATTCTTAGACATATGTACCTGAGTGAAAATATAGAGTGTGTGTGAGCTTTGAACATTGCTAGGCTCTCTCCCGATTGATAGTGCCATACCCTTACGACAGCCTGCTGCCCTGTTTGCCCAGAAGCTAGTAAGGTACCATTACTGGAGAATGCCAGACAGGAAACCTAAGAAAAAACAGAACCACACAAAGCAGATTCAATTTCAAATATCATTTTTTTTTACTTCATACATATCAATACCTACAATAAGTCCCTAGAATTCAATTTTAACCCTCATCTAAATTTTTAATCCCACATAACACTTCAGGGTTGAAATCTAAAATGTCCCATTCCCATTCCAATTTCTGTTAAATTACATTTCATACGCTGTTAAATTACTTTTCATATATGTATTATCATTGATATCAATATCAATCGCAATTATAATAGGAATGATAACCATAATAATAACAATATTGATATTAATGATAACATTATACTACTAAATAATACAACTAATGATAATGATGATGATAATAATAATAATAATAATGATAATAATAATGATAATAATAATGATTCAAAGAATAATAATAATAATAATGATAATAATAATAATATTAACAATAATAATAATAATGGTGAAAACAATGATAATATTAATAATAATCATGACAAGTAAATGCTGTAAACGACAATATAAAATGTATTATACACACACTCATCCTAAATGTACCTAAAATTGTTTCTTGCATAAATAATTAGTATATAAACATGAATTATAGTTTAATTAAACAATATTTCGGTTTATATCATTGCTTTTATATGTATCTTGTTTTATTGTCCTGCCTTTGCAGTTATATGCTTTGCCCTGGACAGATTTTATTTTCTCTGTATTTCTGTATATTTCTGTCATGTCTGATGTATTGCTCAATGTTCTTTATAACTTATTCCTTTATGTCAATAAAGTGATACAAAATCATTGAAAATTGACTGAAATTTGAACTCTATAATCTTCACATGAACTTAAAGCCAAATTTGGAAGATGAAATTTAAAGGGTATCTGAGGCGAAAATAATAATTGGCTTGTTGTTAGTATACACAAAACCAACTCCCCTAAACAACCTATGACACTAAAGAGACGATTAGCTTTGAAATTCAAAGTTTGTCATGACAAACCAAAAGATGACTTGAATGTAGCGAAGACTAAGGGGGTGTTGCTCTAAACTTGCAATTGATCGCAAGTTGCAGTTGATCGGAACGCACCAATCGAAATCATTGTTTCATGCACGTCTTGTTAAATGCGCATAACGTGCGTGAATGAAAATGCGCGTTACAATTTGCAAGGTTTCAGTTGATTTGCAGTTGATTCTGAGCAACACCCCCTAACTCATACAGTAATCCAATGAGATGGACAAACAAAAACGTGCATGAATTCAAAAGGCCATGCATGGAGCCTAACTCAGGAGTATAATACCTTATCTGTATGCCCGATAAAGAATCTCTGTTGACCACTGTTGACATCCATGGCAACGATCACTGCATGACAGGGGTAAACAGCGTGGTTGCCATGGTGATCCCACAGAACCTCATCTGTGGTCACTCCTCCAAAGCCAATCATCTTCTTCAGGGAGATGATGGGGTCAGGCTGAAGACTCTGAAGAATAATAATAATAATAATAATAGATGCAACTTATATAGCACACATATCCACTCTGTGGAATGCTCAAGGCGCTTTGCATAACTATTACCCTGGCTTTAGCCTGGCCTACACCAGCGCACATGGCACTCTAAGGAATAAGTATAAATACTCTGTAGGATAGGATTTACTGCATTTATTTCTCAAACTGGCAATCATTGTGAGCAGAGGGGACAAAGGATCGGGACAAAGTAAACAACCCTCCATTCAGGCATTCATAATAGCCAGATGCAAACAAAAAGACATTTCCTTCTTTCTTATTCCTTGGGAAAATTTTGAACAGGTGTCGCATCTGTTCAATGAAAAAAAATGATATTTTTTTCTGATCATGAAGATATTGTGAAGACATGAATGAAGTTGTTAACTTTGTACAATTCATTAGTCCTTTCTGCTGACAGTGAATATTCAAATTTCATTTCATTTCATTTCTACATAATCTTCTCCAATGAGATGATGATCGGTGAGGAATAGCTCTGCGGCTGCGGTGTCACAATTTAAAACATTTTTTACAGCTTTTAGCTATGTCTTCTTTCTCATAATGGCAACACTATTATTTCCATTTTATTTATACAATAACAATGGGCAAAGTTTTAATAAAAAATATATAAAAGTATACCAAACTTTCCTCCCAATCCAATCAATTTTAGTGTATTTTCTTATCAATTTTCCTAAATTTCTTCTGCTCATGAAGTTTTATTTTCTTTTTTTAAAGTGTCAAATCCCCATGATAGGCCAGAATATAATCTAAGTGCATTTTCATTCACTAATTGTTTATGTAAAAAAAGTCAAACAATAGGAGGTATAAGAGTAGCAAAGGTTACTTACATTATATAATTCATCTTTGCGGGGTTTGGACGAAGGTTTAGACACAGGCTTGGATATCTTAGTCGATACAGTCTGAAATGAGAAAAGGCAAAATAATATTCATCTCAATATTCAATTTTATTTATACAGTCACATACTTTGAACACATATTTCTGAGGGTTTTTTTGTCAGAAAATGGCAATGAAACTGGCAATTTCATGAAGTATTCAGCATTTCTGTATACAGGACCCTATTGTTACGCTATTCGATTTGTGAACTACTCAAGCCATGATCATTTGAGAAAAGCTAATCTTCCAATATCAACCAGGGAGAAGATATGAATGAAGAAATGTTAATGGATATCCTAATTGTATGTACATATTTGATAGTATTCATTTGGTCATATGTGGCTATGTGGTTAAAGTGTCTGTCTAATGAACATCATGGGTTTGAGCCCGAGCCAAGTTATAAAAACACTTACAAAATAAAATGGTCTGCCTGCTTACTAGGCCCTCTGAATTTACCATAGCAGTATATTATGCAGGGTCCAATATAAGACCAGCTTTTGGCATAATTGAGTAGCTACCCTTGGTAAAAATTATATGTTAATATTGTTGTTTTTATCATTACTACAAAGAATGTAAAATGTGATTTTTACCATACCAGTCTTGTCATCATGTCTATGGACTGTGATATCATTTTCAGGTTGAGCAAACACATGTACCTCTCCTTGGCTACACTTGAGAACTGATAGTACACCACTCACTTACCATGCCAGTCTTGTCATCATGTCTATGGACTGTGATATCATCTTCAGGCTGAGCAAACACATGCACCTCTCATTGGCTACCCTTGAGAACTGGTAGTACACCACTCACTTACCATACCAGTCTTGTCATCATGTCTATGGACTGTGATATCATCTTCAGGCTGAGCAAACACATGCACCTCTCCTTGGCTACCCTGGAGAATAGATGTTTCACCACTCACACCAACCTCAGGAAGATTCATGCTGACTGGCGGTCTGTTCGATCTACTCTTCTTCTTCTGCAAGAAAAAGAAATATTGTTGGGATGTGGTCAATTGTTTTCCAAGAATGGCAGAGGCACTTACAATAGACTGATGAGAAACGAATCAGAGAAGTCGTCTTCACTGCGAAATAGAAAGGAATTTCCAATCACTTTTAAAGCCATGATGTTAATTTTTTTTTCAACAAGAATTTCATTCACGTTGTGCTGCACTAAACAAAGTGAGGTGAATGGGTACCTAGCAGAAATACTTATAGCTTAAAATAATGGAGAGCTAGATGGTAGCTAGACTAATGCCAGAGTAATACTGAAGTGCCAACAGTTCAAGAATATCCAGGAGATGAATTTATACTCTCCAGGTGAGTGCCTGGGTGCAAGGTAATTGTTGGCATATTTTCACTCTTCCGTAAGCAATCTGGTTCAAATGCTCGGGATTTCCCATTGTAACTTTGACTCTTATAAATGTTTGACATCACTGGTAAAATCATATGTCAATTAAATGTTTTTCCCATTCTGCAAATGAGCTCGATATCAATTTGTACTGCATACCTGTTTAACAGCACTGGTACATGCTGCCATTGAAGACTGGTTATCTCCGACTCGGCTTGCCTAAAATGCAGTGAGAGTGGAAAAAGTAACACATTTTCATGACAAAAGCGAAGGTAAGATTTTTTTGTAATGCACTAAAGTATGTATTCACATAAGTAGGTTCAAACAAAATAGTGAGAACTAGAGTTCCTTTTATTAGTTCTACATTTACATTACATAGAATGTTACTTTATTGACTGTCATTGATTGTACAGTCTTTGTTTGTTCCAATTCATCTTGAAAAAATTTGATTTCTAACTGTTCACCATGTGCCCAATTTGAATAATGTCATATGGCTAGATAGTCACATTGTGCATATTTAATATTTTTAGATTAATGAAACAAATTTAATGCATTCAACCATCCTAAATGGATTAAAAGTGAAAAAATTGCATCTTGATTTATAAAAAAAAAAGGTTAAAATTAAAATTTACATGGACTTGCTTCGGCGACACCCTCTGAGGGCTCATGTGACCCGGAACTTGAATGGTCGACCTCGTCACATGACCCGAGTTGTTGAGCTGTATGGAGTCGAACGGTACTTTGGAACCGGCAGAGGGGAACCTAATTAACAAAAATTATTTAGAATATGAGTAATTAGCTGGGTGTTTTTAAGCTCTTCATGCATTCAGTACAAAATATGATGTATGTCTATAAATATTTTAACAAAGCTGGGATGTTCCCATCAATTTTGAATCAATACAACTTTGAATGTATTGTGTGTAAAATTTGGGTTTTAACATACAGTCAGCTGCATCGCCTGTTTCTAAGTATACCATAAAATATTCACCAGTATTAGCTTGTGAATGTGTATGATTATTCTCTTGCAGATTTTATAGACATTCTGGGTATGTTGCGAAGGCCAGAGGAGGACGAATGGAGGGCTCTTTTGGGGATGTGATGTTAAATTATTGAGATATTGAACTGAGGAGCAGAGCCATGAATACAGTGAAGGGTGACCGGTAGAATCTTTGATATGGTCATTCACAGGTAGCCAATGCAAAATACGGAATATTGGGGTAAAAATAGAAAAAATAAAAAGTGGGTAATTTTGTGGTGGCAGCGGTGGGATTCATTCAATTCTCCTTACTTGATGTAGTCATAGAGGTCCATCCATTTCTCGCCCTTTGGAACCTTGAAGATCATCTTTCTCAAACCTCATTTTTTAATCTATTCTTCTGATTGCTCTGATATTAATCAAAGCTAGATTTTTCTAGCCTAGCCCCAGTTTTTAAATATAATGCAGGTAGCCAATGCAAAGAGTGTAAAACTGGAGTAGAGCATAAAATTGGAGTTTTTAATTTGGTGGTGGCGGTGGGATTTAACGCTCCTTACTTAATGGAATCATAGAGGTCCATCCATTTCTCTCCCTTGAATACTTTGAAGGTCTCTTCCCTCAATTTATTTTTTATCTGTTCTTCTAATTGTTCTGATTTTAGTCAAAGCTAGATTTTTTTAGCCCAGACCCAGTCTTTAAATGTGATGCAGCCCTTCACGGGTAGCCAATGCCAAGAGCGTAAAACTTCAGCAAATTGTAAAATTAGAGTATTCTTTTTTTTTTGTGGCAGCAGTGGGATCTAAGTCTCCTTACTTGATGTAGTCATATAGGTCCATCCATTTCTCTCCCTTGGGAACCTTGAAGGTCATCTCCCTTGGCAACGGGGCGACGCCCTGCGCCAGCAGCCCCATGTCGCGGGCGTCCTGCAGTGAGATGTCCGGTTCGTACTGCATGTCGCTGGTGAAGACATTCTTGACGTACATGTTGGCGCAGAGCCGAACGCTCTTGACGTATTTGTACTTGCAGTTGAGGTACATGGAGAGGATGTATTGGAGGTCCAAGAGGAGGAGGGTCCACTTGGAGCTTGGAGGCGCGGGGCCATGGAGATCTGTGGACAGTGCGAGAGTTAACATAGACGAAGATGTAATTTAAGGAATTTATGTACTTATATATGCAAAGCGCTTTAAACCTGTTTGGAACTAAGTGATATATACATTTTATGCATTATTATCATTCTATTTTAACAGAATTCTTGGTTGCGATTCAGGCAAAATCATTAATTTATACTCCGAACTTACATTGAGTAATAATTGCACATTACGACATAAATGCTTACTGAAACACTTAAAATATAAGAAATGTGGAGTTACACTTGGGAGAAAACTTACCAAAATCAGTGAATTTTAGTTTATAAGGCCTTTTTGTGAACATATGGTGACAATTGCTTGAAAATAAAGAAAATATTTGGTGATTCAGATAGCGTAGATAGTCCCCCTCCCAATCCATCTATTTCAAGTAAACAGATCAGATAAAGTATGATCTGTACCCGTCAATAATTCAACCCTCTTCATGTTTTCAAACTAGTTTAACTGCAAACTGCTCAATGCTGGAAGTGAAAAGAAATCAGAATACACTGGTTCACAAACTAACAAAGTCAGAATATTCCAGAATTCTCTACAAACTAATTTGCAAAAACAAATCATAAAAGTTGCTTTAACAAGTTTAGAATGACATATTTTTCAAAATCATACTTCATTCTGATTTAAATCTGAATATTTGGCATCTATGTGAATGTACTACATACCTTTCCGAACCGTTTTGGACATGATCCTCTCCACAGAACCTTTACCAGCTGGGCAGATGAAGGGGAACTGAAGCCAGGTGGAGGTGGACTTGAACTCCTTGAAGAGGTTAGAGAAGGAGAGCCGCACCACTAACCCATCCTGTGTAGTCACATCAACATGCGTCACAAAGTACTACAAAGAGAGAACATTGGAGATGGGTTATCCTGAATTCTATATTCTTTGTTATTCACATAGGGTAATATTACAGCCAACATTGAAATAAAACAAATCTAAAAAATAAAGAATAGCTACTTTGATTATTGAACAAACTAATCTATTCTGGTTTGTCCTATTCAATATTACCCACAGATTTGTGGATTAAAATGTGGTTAAATTACGATATCATCTATAACTAATCAGATAAACGTAGCAATGATTTATACCATGAAGACATTGCTATATTCCCCAAATCACAGACATCTACTGACAATGGTAATTGTGATGAAAATAAATGCTAGTTATTATTATTATTATTATTATTATTATTTATTCGACAAATTGAAAACAAAACCATTACAGTATAAGTAAAGGATACAAAGATAAAAGAACTAGGTATATGAATAATTAATTAAGACCAGCAGTTGGCTTGAGAGGGCTGCCGGGGCATGGAAAAGGAGAACTTAATCTCCATAACCCGCAGGTTTTCCATCCCAACCCTCTCGAACCAAATGCTGGTGAAGACACGTAAATACAAACATTAATATAAAATACATTAGGAATACAATGTGAGCAGTATGATGTATCATAATGACTATTTAAATGTTCTTATGTGGAATTGCTAAGTAATTGCTAAGTAAATTGAATGTGAAGTGAAGTCCGATTCCCCCAAACTTGGGTATTAACCCTAAAATAAATATTGATATTGGAATCTGCGTATGAAACATGAAAAATCCTGCTACCCTAAAAACATATGCTTCTGCACAACATCCTTGATTGCGGGGTAGCAGAATTTCTGGTTGGCAGTATTTTTTCAGAATGTAGCAATAACAAGGGATTACTAACGTTGCCGGAGAATAATCTAAAGAACAGATAAGAAACCCTAGAGTAAGAACTGCAGAGTGTGAGAAATTCATGTGCAGTTGGGTGTACATATTGGGGTACCAAAATATCTAAATCCCAATGATTATTTATTTGGCACACATAGTAAGACACTTTCCTTGCCTGATCCTATTTTGAAGATTAGATGGCAAAACCTTCTAGTGAGGCTTAGAGACTGTGGGAAACTCCTAGGAATCTTGATGAAATTTGAGGGTACCAAAATCTCTAGATACCAGGAAATATTTTGAAAAACTAGGGAGGCACTTACCTTGCCTGAGATGGGTTTGAAGAGCAGATAGAGAAACCTTCCAGTAAAACCAAGAGACTGAGAGGAAGTCCTGGGCAGCTGGATATAATATGAGGGTACCAAAATCTCTAGATACCAGTAATTATTTTGAAAAACTAGGAAGACACTTACCTTGCCTGAGATGGGTTTGAAGAGTAGATAATAAAATTGTCCAGTAAGACCAAGAGACTGTGAGGAAGTCCTTGGAATTCGTATGTAATTTGATGGTACCAAAATATCTAGATGCAAGTAATTATTTGGAAAACTGAAGGAGGCTCTTACCTTGCCCGAGATGGGTTTGAAAAGTAGATAAAGAAACCTTCCAGTAAGACCTAGAGACTGTGAGGAAGTCCTGGGCAGCTGGATGTAATTTCCAGCTGGAATGGAACCAGTGATTCTGTAAACTGTGCACTTCAAGCTCTTGTCCTAAAGAGGGAACACATCAATATTTATCATTTTTAGGTTAAAGAACAACATCTTAGAAAAACTAAACATGAACAATTCAGCTAGAATATCAGGTATTACCTTTTCATATTACCTCAGAGTGGAATACCAATCTCTAAATGGTAATAAAGAAAGTTATGACAAATATCTAGGGACAAATTGAAAGTCGATAAATGGGGCATACAAGGCTGTGTCATGTAAAGCTGTGGCATTCAATAGACTTGCACTAATTGATGCCATGAAATATGTTCTGAAGTGGAATCATGTGAAAGGATGCCTATCTTGTCCCGAGTTTCTACAGG
>BQKZ01000885.1:0-53760 GCA_036244855.1 Temnopleurus reevesii
TTCAGTGGTTACAAAGAAATGAAGCTTTTTGTAGCGGATGTCATAATTCCGTTCTGCACAAGTTTGTGCGGACGGAGACGTGTAAAGCACAATGGTTACTTCAACTTCCAATGTTTCACTTGTCAAAATGAATGTTACTGTTTTTGTTTTGGGGCTTTAATATGTAAATTAAATATCCATGCTTGTCATGAATTATTTGAATGACATTATTAAGCAGTAACATTCCTTTTGAGCAATGAGTCGTGGGAAGTTTAAATAACCATTGTGCATCGCACGTCTCTATCCTCACAAACTTGTGCAGAACGGAATTATGACATCCGATACAAAAAGCTTCATTTCTTTGTAACCACTCAAGCAAATCTCATGAAATTTTCACCAAATATAGATGAATAGTTATATATTCGACATGCCAAACCGCATCTATTTTCATATTCATTTTCAAAAGTTGTTAATCCTGAAAGCCCCGTTGTCATTTTTTTGGGGACATATGGTAGAGATATTAATTCTTATGGTGCTCTGAATCTCATGTGTGTAGAAAGCTTCAAGATTACATACAATCATATTGCAGCTGTTCTGAATAAGTTCATAAATTCAGAATTGTTAAATCTTAAATTGTCAACATGTTATAGTCATATAATATCACTTATTTCAATTACAAAATAGCTGAATTCTATAATTCTGATTTTTTTCCTCCAATAATATTTACATTTTATGCATGTATTTTCCACATTTTTTGTTTACTTTAAGTGTAAATCATTGAATTAATCAATTTAAGGATTTAAGATTTAATTAATCTTAACAATACCAGTTTGAATGTCTATTGAATTAAAAGGGGGGAAGTGGACTTCACAATGGCAATGAGTTTTACATAACTTATTACTTTTCTTGTTATATCTAAATATGAAAGACAAATTTGCTGTATTATCATTTTCAAGTATCTGGAAACTGTAAGCTTTTGATGGACAATAAAAAATGACTGAACCATATAATGTTCTCAATTATGAATCAATTGCATTTGTATCATGTTTCAAGTGGATGGATATACATAACCCTATAGATGGATATGAAATGACAAATAGCAAACAGTCAATACAAGTATGTCATAAAGAAAAGAAAGTATTGAAAGAATGAATAGATTAAAGATTTAGGGGGTGTTGCTCAAAATCAACTGCAACTTTACAAACTGTAACGCCCATTTCCATTCGCGCGCGATATACGCATTTAACAAGACGCGCATGAAACAATGATTTTGATTGGCGCATTCCGATCAACTGTAACTTGCAATCAATTGCAACTTTTGAGCAACACCCCCTTAGTCTCACATTTGTATTTAGAGCCAATTATATCCGTCATAAAAAGATTCTGAGCCGGTGATCGGTCTAAATACCTTCACGTGACTATTGATAACTCCCACCGGCATCTAAATTCATTTAAATGTGACGTCATCCGTAAATAGTTCGGAAACTATTTACGGCTTCCCAGATGAACTATTACCGGGTGACGTTTCTGTGACGTAACAAAACGGTACGCGCTGTTTATGCTGCGTGACAAAGCTGCTACGCGTTATGATGATCGACTGCTACGCGCAAGCTGTGCATGCACCTGGCATGCACAGTCCCGGGGCTGCCTTATTTTGATGCGTGCTCGTTTTCTGCCGGGATCCATTCTTTATAGCATAATTTTAAAAAAATGAAAATCTAATCTAACATCAGGACTAACATTACGTGTGTTATCGATGACGGATATAAACCGATTATTTACTGCCTTCAGATGGGTTTAGTGAAACCATCATCCCCTCGAGAGGCCATCATCCTTCGGGCATAGCCCTCTCGGCGTGACTTCTGGAAAGATAGTTCCCACTGCACCATCTGGCGGCCGTGAATAATCGTATACTATTGCTCAGCCGTTCATTAAAATGTGAAAAATGCTTTGAATGCAGGAATATGGAGGAAAGACGCATGACTTAGAATGCTTTTGAATGGGGCTCCATCTGTAAAGACATGTTGGCATCAGCTAAGGGTCTTTCCTGTGTATTCCTGCATTCATAAAGCATGTATATATATATATATTTAACCCATTGACTCCTGAATTCTGTGATTCCTATTGACTTTGTGCCAGGACTACCTGGTTCCTGTAGTCTGTGGGTTGAGATTTCATTAAGAGCTGGGTAGGCATTGGCGATAAATACAACATTGTTACTATGTCTTTACAAATGGTCTAAATAACAATTTTGCTAAATAGGGAGAAATTTAATGAAATGCACTTGAGTTGGACTGAATGTTAAGTCCCTTTGTAAAGAATACAATGGAGAGATGAGCTGTTGATTTTGAATGTTCTACATGAAAACAGGAGAACTAAGACAAAGCATATAACTGACATGTACAACTTCTGTGGATTATGTAAAGTCCCTGGTAAACAAAAATGTCCCAGAATTCGACAACAATTTTTTGGAAAAGAAACAGTTGATGTTCTGCAATGTAATGGTATCTGGTCATGTAAACAGACATGATAAGCATTGCTGTATCTTACCTTCTTTTTTTTAAATTTATATATTTATTTATTTATTTATTTATTTTATCTATTTAATTAATTTAAGTAGGGTTGCCCAGTCAGTGATCATAGCACTGTTTTTCACAGGGGCCCTACAACAGAAAAACACAAGAAAAGTACAAAAGTGAGATACTGCTTAGTGCTTGATCAAGAAATCAAGATAAATNGGGTGCACCAACACAACACTACTTCTTGAATGGACCTTAGAGCTAACGTTGTGATCGGCACTACCGTCTAATATGCTAAAGCTCTCTATTTTGTCAGGGGGGGGGGGGAGTTTAAAAATCATGTTATTTGATCACATTTGATCCTGTGATTTGGGTTGATTCTGTTGATGGGTTCCAACAATTCATATTTTGTATTATAGATGTGTGTGTTAAAAGATTTGCATACATTTCAGTTGGATGTCAGTGAAGTTACTCTTAAAAATTATTTAATCTTTCATGTAATGGTGCTCTAAATTTCATGTGTGTAGAAAGCTTTAAGATTACATACAATCATATTGCAGCTGTTCTGAATAAGTTGATTAATTCAGAGCCATTAAAATCTTAAATTGGCAACGTGTGATTGTCTTATGATAACACTTATTTAATTTACAAAATAGCTCAATTCTATTCTTAATTCCTTTCTCCCATAATATTATATTTGATGCATGTATTTTCCACACTTTTTTGTTTACTTTAAGTGTAAATCATTGAATTAATCAATTGAAGGATTTAAAATTTAATTAATCTTATCAATACCAGTTTGAATGTCTATTGAATTACAAAGGAGAAGTGGACTTCATAATGGCAATGAGTTTTACATAACTTATTGCTTTTCTTGTTATATCTAAATATGAAAGACAAATTTGCTGTATTATCATTTTCATGTGTCTGAAAACTGTAAGCTTTTGATGGACAATAAAAATGACTGAAACATATAATGTTCTCAATTATGAACCAATCGCATTTGTATGATGTTTAATTCTTGCTGAAGAAATTTAAGGCATTTCTGCATTTATGAAATGTATATGTATTTAAGATTTCATAAGAGCCTGGCAGGCATTTGCTATAAACACAGTGATGTGAGTGAGTCTGGACAAAGGGTCGGAATAATGATTTTTGCAAAGTGGAGAGAAATGGAATGGAATGAACTTGAGTTGGACTGAATGTTAAATCCCTTTTGAGCAAATCAGTGCGGAGATGAGGTATTGATGTTGAATGTTCCACATAACAGTAGAACTAAGAGTAAGCATATAACTGACATGTACAACTTCTGTGGATTATGTAAAGTCCTTGTTTAACAAAAATGTCCCAGAATTCGACGACATTTTTTGGAAAAAAAACAGTTTGATATTCTGCAATGTAATGGTATCTGGTCATGTAAACAGACATGATAAGCATAGCTGTATCTTACCTTCTGTTTTTATTTATATATATATTTATTTATTTATTTATTTCATTTATCTGTTTTATTCCAGTAGGGTTGCCCAGTCAGTGGTCACAGCACTGTTTTTCACAGGGGCCCTACAACAGAAAAACACAAGAAAAGTACAAAAGTGAGATACTGCTTAGTGCTTGATCAAGAAATCAAGATAAATTGTGACAAATTTTGGCATGAAGTTCAAATTCTTCTGCCGCAGATCATCTCCTGCTTCAAAGGACTGAAGATCGTTGGTAGTCCATGCTTATCAAGTCTTTGTTAGAAGGCATTCTGCTCTCTGAAACTATTAGTATGTAATGGTACATGTATCTGGTCATGTAAACAGACAGTCATGTTAAAGCATTTGCTGTATCTTATCTTCTGATAGTGCTTGATCGAGACCACATGTTATGACTTTCGGCATGAATTTCACATTAGTCCACAGCAAATCATCTACCAATTTAAACAGATGAAGTTAGTTGTTAGTCCAGATCTATCGTGTCCATGATTGGAGGCATTCTGTCTCTGAAACTATTAGTATGTTGTGGTATCTGGTCATGTAAACAGACATGTTAAAGCATTTGCTGTCAGTATCTTATCTTCTGATAGTGCTTGATCAAGACCACATGTTATGCCTTGTAGCATAAATTTCAAATCTGTCTGCGAATCTCCCCCATCAAACAGATAAATATCGTTTGCAGTCCAGGCCAATCGAGTCTATGAATGAAGGCATTCTGTCTTTGAAACTATTAGTATGTACTGGTATCTGGTCATGTAAACAGACATGTTAAAGCATTTGCTGTATCTTATCTTCTGATAGTGCTTGATCAAGACCACATGTTATGCCTTGTAGCATAAATTTCAAATCTGTCTGCGAATCTCCCACATCAAACAGATAAATATCGTTGGCAGTCCAGGCCAATCGAGTCTATGAATGAAGGCATTCTGTCTTTGAAACTATTAGTATGTTGTGGTATCTGGTCATGTAAACAGACATACTGAAGCATTGCTGTATCTTATCTTCTGTTAGTGCTTCACAAATACCCGCGAGCTTCGGTCGACAGTGACTTACTGACTGGGGCATGTTTCCCATTAATAGTTGCGATATTTTGATAATAATAATTCTAGTAATTTCTGAGATTCATAAAGCGCTATTATCCATTTTGTTTGAATGCTCAAGGAATTTAAACATATGAGCTATAGTTAAAGTGCTAAGAACAAAATATATGGAAATGATTAATTTGGAGCAGGAGGAAGAGAGAGAGAAAAGCTGGAATACAAGGAAGTACAATTTTACAATATTCATTAACTTAATGCCCAAGTATAGTTTTGGTAAAGATTAAGAAATGTGAATTTTAGGAATATTTAGCACGACATGTAATTTTCATACACATTTTAAGACCATAGCATATTTTTCTACTAGCTAATTCTTTCGAAAATTTGAATTTGACCGTTAAATTGTATTTAGCGCCATCTCTTGTTTATTTCAATATTTTGCTTCTTATCTGGCATGTACAAAGTTATTTCCAAGATTTGATTAAAGCCTGATAAAAAGGAATACACAAAGAATAAATTCTGACATTTTCATCCAATTCTGTGCATGAGAAGTTGTCATTCATCAAGAAAGAAAATATTGAATTAGCGTCGGGGGACACGACGCTAAAATATTTTGCACATTTTAGGTTATAACTTTTCCAAAACTTGTTCATTTTTTGCACAATCTTTTGTACAGCATGTTTATGATATCATGTTTCATTTTATATAGTTTCGAAGACAAAATTTTGCAATAAAAATATTCGCTTTTACCAAAACTGTACTTGAGCTTTAAATACAAACCCTTTAAAATAACAGATACATTTGAATAAAAAAAAAATCAAAATGTGTTTATAGAATATAGCAATATATAATTTGTGTAATCGTTAAGGTATGGGCATGGGAATGGTAGAAAAAGTTTGGAATCAAGGCTTTAGTGAACATTGCAAAGTTTTGACATCAATACATCAAATTTAACTTTACAGAACAATAATTGTTTATAGGGGTTGAAAAAGGCAAGTGTGCAAAGTAGATATTGTCTACTGAATTGAGTAAAATTGTGTAAATACATGAAAATGCTATCAGGCTATAGATTGATGGATAGAGAGACATAGATAATTGGGTGAAGATAGATAGGAGATCTGGTTATATCTATGTGTATTTATGTATCTCACTTTCCCATCACCTCTAAAACTACCATTATCACCATTATCATCATCATCATCATCATCATCATTGCCACCACAATCATAATCATCACCTCACTACCATAACCATGATCATCATCTTGACATGCTTTTCTTCATCATCACCAATATCCTCTTCACGTTGTTGTTTTCATCATCATCATCATTATATCATCATGACCGTCATCATAATAACCAATGTATTAATCATCGTTTTGTCACCATCATTTACATCATCATCTAGTTTTATAATCCTAACCACCAACACCACCATCACCATGATCATCACCATCTCCATCACAATCTCCACCTTTCTCTCACCTTTTCCACTTTCATTAATTCTAGAATTGATTAATCTTTCTCTTGTAACTCGAAGACGCCAAATTGACCTAATAACATTTAATTTCAGCTGAATGAATAATTTATGTAGTGTGTTTTGAATTCAAGCTTTCATTTGTATCACCCAATGACATCATAATGATACACATACAAAATGTAGCTGCCAATTATTTCTAATTTTTTAGTAATCATTGCTAATCTGGACCTCAGATTTCTCAAGTTTTGTGTTAAATCCTGTGAAGATTATTAAATTTGGCAGCATGCGCACCATGCATTTCAATGTAAAATGAGTGATGATTATTAATATACACTGTCCATGTTGGCAGCTATGCATTCATATAGCGGTGTGAGAGATACATTCACAAAAAATACAGAAATAATTGCAACTCATTCTGTCGAAGCATACCAGAATAATTGCATGTTAAAGTGCTCCATATATAATTGCGATAAATGTTTACATGCATAAATTTTGACCTCTCTCTTGTTGTTTGATAACATTGTATAATTATTAAGAAAATAATTGGTACTCTCAAAAAGAGATAATACAACACAAAGTCCTCCAAATTGTTTGTGTTACTAATTAAAGCATGGTCTGCTTTAACTGGTATTGTAGTAATTAGTGTAGCCTTGAATCAAGTCTTTAACCGATTAATTTAAGGACAGTGATGAATGTGTTGTTGCAAGACTTGCTTTATTTCCAACAACTGATTTTTAATGTATAGTAAGCTTTATATATATGGAGATGTTTTATCAATAGGCTACAGTTGGAATAAAAAGGGCAATGTGTTTTTGCTTTGAAATTGAAATAATAATTCTGAATTGATAATTTACATGTAACCATGAATCATTACAAATTGTACTAATTTTGAAATTGAAACCAAAATAATTGTTGATTGTTAATGAATTATGGTTTAATTGAAAACTATTCCACAAACAGAAATGTTAAATGTTTATTATGTTTCTTTGTTATATGTTAAAGATAGTGTTAACTAACTGATTTGAAATGATTCATAAAAGTCACCCAGCCAAGACAATTGAAATACAAATAAATAATTGTTCTTGTGACTTGAAGTTAATCTAAACTTGCCTATCTTTACTGGGTTAACATGTGCAGTAGCATCAGCCCAGTAACTGTCGCTATAGCAACCCAATATGAGCATCGGTAAGCCGTTACTCAAATTTACACGACACCCTTGGCGGACCAATCTTTGGATACACTTATGTCGGTCGAAGATCGCAGCAAGTAGAGATAGCGCTTTATCAGACAAACCCGTCCAAAATACTTCTGCTCGATTGACCCCAAAATGAAATGTAGCGAGGATACTAATTGATAACATACGGGCTAAAGTCTGTATGTGGAACTAGGTATGAAGTAAGCATTTTATAATGGAAATTTCGACGATTGGAAGTCACAAACAACAGGCTAATTATAGCACAACTCATCCATTGGTATTTTTAAATTATTTGAACGCCTCGCAGGTTACGAAAATTATTTTAACCAACGATATCATCATTTTTGTTTATACAGATATTCACTTGAAATTGTTTCAGGGTATGGATTTAACAGTGAGAAACATTTCAATGTCATGTATTGCAACATTTAAATTTTTAGGTGATTTATCATTAACAAAATTCATAAAAAACAGGAATAGGAAAATTTATTCTGGAAGAAGTTCAGGTATGATTGTCAGAAAAGAGCATGAAATGAGTGAAATGATTATTGTAGTAATAGTAACGATCAGGAAGGAGGATGAGAAGGATGACGGAGAGGAAAATAAAGAAGAGGCATTAAATGAAAAAGAGGCATTACTAGAAGAAGTAAGTACATGTAGGACAAGAATAACAATGAGTAGTATTAGGAACAAAAGAAAAAGAAGGAGAAGAAGTAGAAAAAGAAGTAGTCATGAATAGAAGAAGAAACAGAAGAATAAAACATGAAGATATAGAAGCAGAAGAAGAAGAAAAGGATGAACAAAAAGAAGTAGAAAAATAAAAAAGGAAGTTGACGAAGAGGAAGGAGGAGAAGAAGAACATGATGATGAAAAAAAGATGATTTTCTGTTGAATCTGCAATTTATATAATTTTAGATATCCCAACTGATTACAGCAAAGGGAAAAAGTTATCCAGTGCTGCAATGAATAATTCAAAATTTCCTAAAGCAATATTGGCTTCTAAATTCTAACACAATATTCATTTCAATTCTGATGAAATGTTTGTTTGTTTGGTTTGCATACATTATCTGTTGACACGTCATATGATCCATGTATTAGTCAATTATCATTCTTTGGTCATACATGTATTTAATGTTTACTTTGCATTTGTAGCCACCCATTTTTAACATTCTTAATGTAGTATTCATAATCTCCCTACAGCAAACAAGAAACAAACAAATGTTTGTTATCCAGAAATGTTTTTTTTTTTTTAGAAATAGGGTATATTGGCCAGATTTGTTTTCTTCTAAATTTCGATGATTGTTCTATTTAATTGAAAAGGGAAATTTTAAGGTTCAGGTTGGGCCATTGTTTTTATGTACACTAACTTTTTAAGAATAGTATATGTTTAACCAAGTACACTGTAACTTATTTTGTTATATTCTTATTTAAAATCAGAAATGATAGATTTAAACAAATCACACATGTTCATGATCAGTATTGATATACTAATCAATTGGATGAATCTGCAAATACATAATTTGATATTTGATCAATACGACGACACTACAGGGCTGTGATTTTGAAGATCTGCGCAATTTAATAATTAAAATTCTGTGAAATCATAGCCACAAATGATTATCACTCACCAGATCCTACGGTCAGTGTGTGAGTTGAACTACACCGACGCCCATATGCAACCTTTGTCTTATGTTATCTCCACCCCATGCATTCATTAACCAAGCCCAATCTTAGGCCCCAGTCACACAGAAACCCCCGGAAGCAACATGATTCAACACGACTCTTTGTTTTTTAGGCAGCAAACTGTGTACTGAACAAAGAGTAAAGTTGAATCATGTTGCTTCTAGGGCCCTATGTGACAGGGGCATTAGCACAAACCTTTTGCAGGTTGAGGTTAACATAGTGGGGAAATCTTACTCAATGCAACTACATTGTGCTACTGCCATGAAGTTTCAGGACTGTTCCACTATTGTGGAGGGATTGTGTTGTGCAGCACTCAAGGAGGGATTGTAAAGTATGAAGGTAAAGGTTGGATTAAGTTGTTTTTTGTTCATTTTTAAATGTTTTATATAGCCTCTATGCACCATTTTTTCCAAGATTATTTTGTGCCTTATTCAAGAAATCTAATTCCTATTCCTTTATGTTTATAATCATCATTCTTATTTTAGTTTTCCTTCAGTTATCATTTTGTTTTGTTTTGTTTTTTTCACTGTTTTGTTCTTTTTGTCATCTCCTTTTTGTCTTGTTTCACTTTCATCTTTGTTTTTCTTCTTCTTCTTCTTCTTCTTCTTCTTCTTCTTCTTCTTCTTCATCATCTTCTTGATGATATTATCATTTTATGGAGCATAATTTCACTACCTGTGGTTTTCTTACAAGTTCAAATCTTTAGTTGATTTGATGATATTCAGTTTTTTTTCAGTGAAAAGTAACAATAATAAAATGTTTTAATCAATAAGCAATCAATATTTCCCACAAAATGTATTATCAATTTCAAACATCAATTTCCTTGTACTATTCCCTGATATACTCTGCACCAACCAGGGAAGTATAAAAAAATAAAAGCACAAAAAGTGTTCTAAAATTGGGTGGAAGATTAATTGTTTACTAAAAAACAAGTAAAACCCATATTTCAATATTCTGATTTTGTTTGGTCCCAAATGTATCCTGAATTTAGATGAAAGAATCTGTATTTTCTAAAGAAAAAAAAAGTCCATATTTCAATATTTGTTGTTTTTAGTTGTCTTTATTTTGATTGATCCACTAATAAAAATGTGTTTTCTTTATTCAAGCATACATATTTTCTTTCATCCTGTAGATACATACATGTATTCATGGTCCATTCATTGTGCTCCCATTTGAATTACCACTCCTACCTCGCCCCTCCAATAATCACCACCTCCCAGCAGAATGGTACAGCCCAACATGAGCTAGCTACTTACAGCAATCCCAATTCCTCAAAATACACCATCAAATCCTACCAGAGTTCATTCGCACATCTAACACTCTACGGAAGAGGATAGGTTTTATTCCTTCCTCTCATCTGTTTTTATTTTTAGTATTTATTTTTTTATGGTGTGTTTCTTCAGGATGGAAGTATTTGTCTGAGAGGCAGTCAGCTTGAGGTTTTGTCGCAGTTTTGTTTTACAAGTCATAAAGTGAAGTGGGAGTCAAGAGGGTAAGTTGGATAATTATTACCTGTCTTTTAATTTTGCTTTGATAACAATTTGTATGTGTCGGACCTCTAAACCACACTGAATTTGTATGAGAGACTACCATATGTGTAAGGTGTTGAAAGCCCACTTGTCCATTCTAAGTTAGTATTTCTGGCCCTTATTTAGCTGAATATATCTCCTATTTCTAGCGTTATTTTCATAAACATTCCTCTCAATTTAATCTTTGTCATACTTCTCAAATTGTTATTTGATGCATTAATGATTGATTCAAACTTAATTTGATGTTATGCACTTTATTATTCTTATATTAAGCACTATACTTTTTTTATTCACCACAGACCACTCAAAATGTTTTCATATCTTATGGAGATGGGGTATAATGATATTGCTTATACATTTTATTTCAGTATTTTATTTTAAGAGCTCATTTGTATTGCAATAGATAAAATATGCAGAATTTAAGAAGTATATTATTAGCATTAAAATGAAAATGAAGTTTAATTTCTTCTCAGAGAGAGAGAGAGAGAGAGAGTGAGAGAGAGGGGGTGGGGGATTTGACAAAGCCTGCTGTGTACTATGTCAATATTACAGCACACAGATACCAGTATTCTTGAGTTTGGATTAGAATGGCATCTTTGCATGTAGTTGTTTTCATGTTTGGGATATTTTGTTTCCATGAGAAAGTGCATCATACAGAGTGGAACTCATAATGAGTGAGGTCAGGACAACAAAATAAGTGTATTAAAATAAAAACATTTCAGCAGTATATACTCAGATGAAAGTGATATTTTGAGACAGAAATAGAGATCATTTTAACCAATTAATATATATAGAAGTATGTAAGTTTGATTAATAGAGAGACAAAGAAATACAGAAAGAAGGAGAGAGAGAGAGATAAATTTTTCAATAGAAGAGACCCCATTCACACTTATTTTGTACACACCAGACAGTTTTTTCCAGCTGCGTCAGACAAAATATGTGCACCTTTGAATGTTTTTAAACAGATATATGGCTCAATGTAAATGCTGTTGATCATCATCATCATCAATAAAAATTGGCAACAAAACAGTCTGAGTGCCATATCAGAGTAGAATTCCTTGGGTGTTCACTGGCTAATCACAGGTTAAGTGTGAATGAGGTATAAAAGTGAGAGTTTCATGGTGAGAAAAGGATAGATTGAGATCATTTACCACTTACTACCAGGGGTTACTCTGTACAAGCAAGTAATATTTCCTCAGATTAATCATAGAACCTGTGCAGGAAGTGAAAATAGGAAATAGGCATTCTATTACAGGCCTTACTCTAGTAACCTATTATTATCACGTTTTGATCTGACAATAATAAAAATGACACAGTCGTGTTTACGAATTGTTTTTTCTTTTTACTCTAGCTCATTTCATACATGTAATTGTTGCTTTGGTGTTGTATAATGTTTTCTTTTAATTGCACCTGAGCAAACGATTTATTTTAACATCAATGATGAATTATTACAATGATAAATTGGGATATCAAAGACATAGTTGTATTGTTCACTGCCTTGTGACCCAACCATATTAAAAAAATATATATGAAATTGACTAGCATGTTTTTGTGTCAGTTAATCTCTCAGTCACATATGTTTTTTTTTTCATTTGTTATTCTGTTGATATATGAAATGTGTTGTGTATTGAAAAATGTGATTGAATTTCTTTACTTTCCATTTTGTTCCTTTTCTTAAGTATCTTTTGATAATTTGTTTAAATATTCATTCACTCTATTTTCTGTTATTTATTATTATTCATTTTAGTTGAATCAGATGGACAGCATAATCTTAATAGATCATCTGTCTATAAATGACCTGCTTGATTGTAGAAATAATTTATTTATTTATTTATTTATTTATTTATTCATTTCCTGTATGACACAATGTCTGACATAGAATGAAGGACATGTACAATATCATAATACAAGCTCTTTAACCTGTTGACAACTGATTTCTGCAATTCCTCTATACTTTGTGTAGGTACTACCCGGTTCCCGTAGTCTATGGGTTAAGTTACTGTATATTGTCCTCAAACCTACTGTGCAAAGGGTCATTCATTCATGAAAGTGTTGGATAATTACAGCTATACTTCAAGCTTTCATCCATCACACAGAGAGACATGGAATCCATGCATTTGAAGCAATTATGACGAGGGATGCATTTTGAAGTGTCTCCCATAAATCACTTGCAATCTGTTCCCAAACACCAATAGACAAAGATGCTAATGCATCGATCTGCATTATAAAAGAATCAAATATCATCATCAATAGAACAAGATAAATGGAAAGACTCTTGAATTGTTTAAGATTAAGATCAAAAATTTTTAAAATATTTTTTCTTGTATTGTATTGTTCTGTACTGTACTGTACTGTCGCAAAGGGGTGATCTCTTTCAACTTCTTAGAGTTTTATGATTAACTGCTTAAAAGGAAACATTTTAAATCAAAGTAATCAGGGAATTTATTGAAATGTTGCTCTATGATCAAGAGTATGCTTTTATAATAAACTTCATTAGATATGGAATATTTTGTGTATTAACGATAATTGCAGACCATTGAATATCATGTCATAGGTTATTTTCATCTTTTTTTCAGCTAATGATTTTTGTCTTATCAGGTTTTTCTGCTGTACAATCATTACTGAAAAAATATACATGTAAGCCGTCACCTAAAAGAAATTCCAACTTGTTGACAGTGATTGAATTCTGCATATGTATTGAGGAAGGGTTTAGTGGGAGCCACAAGAATGTTCTGAAAAACACAATACATTTTTAGTGTTTATTCAGTTTCTATTGAATTTATTTGCATGTTGGTTCCATTTTGTCCATTTAAAAAGGAAATCTTCAATGATGACTATGCTAGATTACGCAAAGATATTGGTTTTGATAAGTTGCATTTAAGATTGAATAGTTCACTCATCTCCTGTACGCTCAAAGTACACTTTGCATAAAGTTCACACCACAATCAACTCTTGGTTTTGTTTCCTCAAATAATTCCGACAACAAGTTCACGAACATACAAATTCAGCTCCTGAACATAATCCTCTCTTCGCATAGCTGCCCACTGTTACTAAATTTGAGTAATTATTACTAATTTTGGGCATAAATTTTTAATGTTTTGTGTAACATTCCCAAGAGTTTACCAATTGGACAACATAAGTACTATACATTTCAATGTAGATAATGTAATGTCACGATTACTAATTTGTAGGATTATTACCAATTTCCACTGTCTCATGTTAGCATGCTCTACACATGTATGTATTTGTGTTATGCAACCCACTCCATTCAGTACTAAAATGGGATTTTCTCTTTATCATGCCTTTAGTGATAACATGGCGGTGTTTTACCAAATCGTTCGTAAAATTACGCACGACTTTAAGAAAAATGGGTGTACGTTAACGAGTTTAGTACGCATAAGATTCTTTACCATTCAGCACAAGAAGTGGTACCAATCATGCGTACAGTCGTTCTTAAAGTCTTTCGTAACTTGGTGAAACACCGCCCAGGATTTAGTATTGCAAGGGTTAATCAAGAAAATCTAAGATCAATTAGTTAATTCATCATCGCCTTGAAGTCCAAAGTTCACTCTGTAAAAGGTTCAATTAGAAATTAGGTTGCTTTGTGTGATAACTGATCATGGTAGTTGGGTTTAGAATTTAACACATTAAAATTCAAGACAAGGCTAACATGTACATGTATTTGTTTTACAGCTATACTTCAGGCTACTTATGAACAATCATGTACTTCAATTTCATAGTACTTTTAATGAATATTGGTCTTAAATTATAATGTTTCACATCAAAATTAAAGACAATACTACATTGTATTTGTTTTACAATTATATGTTGAGCTATACTTTTATACTTCAATTTCAAAGTGTTTTTAATTAATGTTGGCCTTAAATTATAATGTGTCATATCAAAATGAATGACAAGGCTATTTATTTTCCACTTGGTACTTTACATACCTCAAATTCATTGTGATTTTTATGAATATAGGTCTTAAATATGTAATGTTTAAGGCCAATGCAATTTTCTATTTTGTGCAAAAATGATTAACAAAATCAAATAGAAATTGAAGAAATGTCAAATATAGGAAATATTATCATAATTTCATACAACTATTTTTCTAGTCTAAAATATTTTATTGCGCAATAACATTAAAATGTAGTGGAAATGTGCAGTGCTCACAATTCACTGAACATTTCCACTTCAGTTTTGTGTAATTTGACAATAAAATAAGATCAATAGTTGAGAAAGTATTTAGCTGCTTTGAAAAGTTATTCACTGTCTTGTAGTTGCAATCTAAGTTCATTTCAACGAAAGTAATATAATAGTTTCATTCTCTGTTGTGAGATATTTTAGGAAGTGGTAACTAGTTTAAATAGCCTACAAAATATTTCTGGCATCGTGTATTGATTGATAAATTTATTGGTATTTATACACATTGACCAGCAGTAAATACTGATAAGATAATGATAAGATAAGTGCACAATAAAAAAAAAAGATAACTAAAGAACTAAAAAGGGTAGTAGATGTGAGTAAGAGATATATATATATATAGAGAGAGAGAGAGTGGGGGGGGGGGGAAGGGAGAAGAAGATGAGGAAATACATCACATGGTTCTACAATATTCAATAACTTGTCTGAATAAAAGCGTTTGATGATATTACAGATACATCCAAATTGATTAAGAAATATTTAACACTTATTCATAGGTTATATTTTAATTTTAGGCCTGAGTAATGTTAATAATACTGAAGAAAAAAATTATTTTTTACTGAAGAAAAAAATTATTGCAAAAGGGGTATGAGGTGAAGCATCAAGCCGCATGTGGGTTTGTGGAAAAATGATGTTGATTTATGATCTGGAGCACTTGATTGTCCTGTAAAACAGTTTATTAGCAGTACTCATCATATATCATGGAGTATACGCCTGCTGCTTATTCTTGATTTATTCTCTAGTATCTCTACGCACCCACTGTCTATCTATCTCTCTCGTTACTATTCCTTTCCCTTGCTTACTGTGTCTCTTATTACTTATCAATTATGTTCTTTCTAGTTTTAAAAGTGTATCTGAGGTAAAGAAAAATATTACCTGTATTATTAAAATCAATCTATAGTTACTCTATCCTTAGTGATTTAGATTTCTACTTCGAGTTGAATGGCTCATTCATGATCGATCTCTTCTTTCTATTTTCCTCCCTTGTGTGCTGTGTCTCTTATTCCCAATATTCCCATAATGTTCTTTCTAGTCCTAAAAGGGTATCGAAGGTAAAGAAAAGATTTGATGCATACCACTAAAATCATCCCAAAATAACTTTATTCTACGTGGTTTAGATTTCTACTTAAAGTTAAATGGCTTGTTTATCATTGATGGGCGGAGCTCAAGTCCTACATCAGCTATGCAAGATTTTAAAAGCTTTCAGTTTTAAAAAAATTTCAGTATTTTTTAAACTGAACTTCTTTTCAATGTCATGCTTGTGTAGGGGAATTTGTTTAATGTATACTAAAAATTACCAAATTATCATTTTGGGGTCTAAGATACCCTTAAAACACCACCCCACCATTCACCCCAATCTCTCTCTCTCACACACTCTCTTCCTCTCACTCTCTTCCTATAGTACTTTCCTCTGTTTCTCCATAAGCATACTTGCTGAACACCAAAATACTTTCATAACTCACAAAGTTATGTAATATTTCTTTGTTGCAGGAAACAGATTCCACTTGGAAGGTTGTACCTGTACTTTTGTTTCTGATCAACTGTTACTTCTAGCAACATCTAAGGTAATTCAAATTTGTGCATTTCTATGAAACACCAATAAAAATGCCATACCTGACGTATTTGTTCTCACCATTTACTATAATAGTGTTGAAAATATTTAGAGGACCAGTTGCATATGGTTTTTACTATTAATTGTAACAAGCACTTTGTGGTGGATGGAGCTATTGTTGTTATTGTAATATAATGGATTATGTTTTTTAATTCTAATTTGAAGAATTCAAGTGAAGTTTCAATGCTTTGTATTTTCATTGTTATTGTTGCTCTGTGTTTTTATACCTGTAAATTTGGTCTATCTTGCCATTTTGACTGTGATGCAATAAACCATATTGAATGAATAAATGAATGAATGAATAGATAGCAAGAAAACAGTCAAATGCCCAAAGGTTAAAATCAATCCATTCTCTATTAGTTCTTTTAGGTTTTGGGTGTTTTTAATGAAATCATATTCTTTTTCCATCATTTCGGAGGGGGATTTCTAAAATTTCCAACATGGCTTAAAAAGAAGGTGTATATGTCCAAGAACGCTAAATCGGTCATTCATGATCAAGATTTGTCTCTATATAGTTCCTTTGAGATTGTATTTAGTAGATTTTTAGTTTTGGCAGATTCTAAATTAATAGCCCGCACAATTCTATGTTGATTCCCCATTAGGGCGATAGTCAACATCGCCAAGATGCCTAAAAAGAAGGCAGATCTATCCAAGAACGGCAAGTCGTCGGGTCTTGGGATGATTTCAGCCATCCCTGCAGACCCGATCGACAATGCCGCCCTCGCAGAGATTGAGACAGAGGAAGGGGTGGAGCTAATTCCAGAACTGACGTACCGGGATTTGAAAGAGAAGAAGAAGGGTATTGCTAAATACAGGGACCCTCTCAAAGTGTTCTACCCAATCAGAAGGAAGCCCAAGTAAGTGACAGATTATGATTTTATGAGTTTTGTCAAAAAATTTCTTTATTTTCATTTTTATTTACTTTTTTATTTTTATATTTTTTCTTTCACCAATATCGGGTGTCTTTATTTCGCTTCTCAGTATCACGATATTACATTTCATTGAACACAATACCAATGATAACAAGAATTTTTTTAACTCATGCAAAAGGAAAGTAAAACAAACTTTTATTTTTATTATATTCTACATGATGATTAATCTGATAAAAGTTCAATTAATGGAATTTCACAAATTTTCAGTGAATATATATAAACATTCAGGAATATTTATAGGCCTTAAAATAATCAGAATGTTAATAGCCAATCCAATGAATCAAATATTTTCTTGTGGGAGAAGGCAAGATAACTTAAAATTGTCTAGATATTCATCTGAAAGATTACCAGATGAATTTAAGTAATAATTGGTCACTTTAACTCCCTCCCCCCCAAAAAAAATGGCATTTTAAGGCATTTATCATTTAACACTGAATATTTTCACAGAAAATTGGCATTTCTAATACAGCCCTAATTCATTTTGACTGATTTTACATAACTTGATGTTCTCTTGTATATAATAATGATAGTGCTAAAGATTGATATTTGTACTATCTCCTGTATATCATAGCAATTACACAAAAAAAAACAAATTATTATAGTGTCACAAAAAATGAATTCATATAAGTATACATAAAACAATTAATGAATGCAGGTATTATGAATAGAAAAAAAAAAGAAAATGTATGGAGACGCTTTAATAGTGTTAACTCAAAAGCAGATAATGAATTTAATCTTTCAATTTCAAAGTTGCGGCCTGGGAAGTTGATACATTAACTAATGCAAGCATCCAAATATAAACAAATACTTCTTTTAAAAGCTCACTGAATCTTCATTTAAACACACATTAAAAAGAAGGTCTCGTATTCTAAAGGTGATAGAACATTTGAATGAAACACTTCGAAATGAGAATTCTCTATTTCCCTGCACATTGCAATAATATTTCTCTAATTTGATAACATAATGCACATTAGTTACAATTATTAATGACCCTGCATAATATCATGTTGTGTACATTGACAAGTATTTAAGCTGATTGAGTCTTCAGTTATGGACTATTTTAAGCAGTCGACTCTAAATGGTTTTCAAGCAGAAACTCAAAAGCTCAGAAGGTTAGCAGAAAAGTTACAGGGTTTCCTTAATAGGTCTTAATCAGAGAATGTCTTTATCTTTAGAATAAACACAACTTCAGTTATAAGTAGCTAAAGCAGTAAACAGACAATGAGAAAACACATTTGTTTGTTTCAGAGTCAAGTATTTGGGCAAAGTTCATTAATTAATAGCCCAGCCTTCTTCGTACTGCTGAACCACAAAATTGATTCTTCTCAAGTGATATATGATGTAATTGTGTTTGTGTTGAATCTGAGGTTAAGTTTTTTTGTTTTAAAATTTTATAGGTTGGAATGGTAATCCTTTTAAATTGGTTTAAATCAGATATGATGAATTAATGTTGATACAAGATGACTTTAATGACACAATGCCACAATATATGATATGAAATTTTAACCTCACTTTAGAATATCTATTCAACTTTAAAGTAAAATAATTTAATTAAATGATGGATGTTGGATAGATTTTCTTAAACGTTTGGTCATAAAATGTAGCAATGACATATTTAGCTCTCATTTTCTAATTACAATTAGCTCGTAAAGATTAATTCCATACAAAGAATAAGGAGTATTGTTAGACTTCTTTTTCTGTTAGATTGAGAAAAACATGAATATGATATTTTTTGTTCACGCTTGCTCGTAAAAGAATTTTTTTTTCTCTATCCTTACCATTATTTCAGTTGCGTAGTGAATCTCATAATGAAATGTCAGAATATTAATTTTGTGAATTTTCAATCATCTAAAAACAGAACTGCACAACATGCATATACACTGAAAATAAGTATTAGAGTACATGCACAACTGGAGTTGGAGAAGATCTGCACAACTGGAGATTTTTTTAAAGCCAGTATATGTGTATATATTAAAAAAATCTTCCTGCCTCTTTTCTGCTTTGACGGGAATGAAGTGTCACTAACACAGGAAAATGTAATATACTTTCCCCTTTTGATCCCTCCAGAGAAGAAAACTACTCACCCCTGGACCATCATGGACTCTTCTCATTCTTAACTGTGAATTGGATGTCAAGACTCTTTGTGAAAGCTGTGAAGAACAAACTGGAATTTGATGATCTTTATGACCAATCTGAACTGGATACTGGATACTTGAATGGACTGAGGTAATAAGAGAAGACGATAATAATATGTTGTTGATAATGATGAAAAAGGAAAAGAAGAAGAAAAGGAAGAGAAAAGGAAGGGGATGAAGAAGAGGAAGAAAAAAAGAATAAAATGAAAAAAGGAGATGATGATGTGGATGATGTTAATGTTGGGAATGATAATGAGGATGGTAGTGATAGTGGTGGCAGAGGGTTGTGATGATTGTGATCATGCCAACGGAAATGATGATGGTGAGGCTTATACAGATGTTAAGTATGATTTTTTTTCATGAAGTAGGCATTTATATTTAACATACAAACATCACTTGGGTTTCTCCATGTTGCACTTTTGTATCTTTGTAATGTGTAATAATATGTGATATCTATACAACCTCCAATGAAGTCTGTAATTGACCAAGAGGAGCAACAGAGTTCTCTTTTGCAGACAAAACAGATATGAATAATGGTATGTTGAAGTTTTTATGTTTATTTTAGACTCTGAAGATGCCCAAGAATTTTCCATCCCACTGCTGCCACCATATTATTGACAATTTCAAAACTGTATATACCTGTATAATTCCATAAAATTATGATCCATATCTTTTTTAAACATTTAGTCAATAATTGATGACCAGTTGAAAAAAAAATAGTCATATATTTCATAAAACCGTCTGCCCACTATATCCAGGGTAATTCTAAAACAATAATGTGAAAATGGAGGGTGCTCTTAAACACTTCAAATATCTCACTTTTACCCATAGCTTTGATTGATATCAGACTGAGAATGAGTACTAATTGTCCTTAAAATTGGTCGAAAAATGAAAGGAAAATGAAAGTTAACTCCTTTGGTTTTTTTCTCCTAGATTTGAGAAGATGTGGGACGAGGAGGTCGCCAAGGTCGGACAGGAGAAAGTGAGCATGGGGAAGATAGCGATGAAGTTTGTACGGACACGTCTGGTCATTATCATCAGTGCTCTCTTAGTCTATGCTGGATGTCTTGTTGTCTTTTCAGTGAGTGATGCACATGACGATAGTTATTTCATGCAAAAAAGTTGCCATTTTCTAGTGGAATAACACATATCTTTTGAAATGTCACTATCCCAGAGACGTACATGTAGCTGGGTGTCAAAACTACACCCCATGAATCAACCAAATCCTTCCTTAACACTCCTGATCAGTTAGGCTTGATGTGCAAGCCATGATATTATGTTAACTGCACATGTTCTCCGCATATTCCCCATGATAATAAAGAATAATAATTAGATTATTTATATAGCGCAGTCACTATATGGATATACTCTACTGTGCTGTGATGTTAGGGTCCGTGGATATTGTTACTAAAATAACGGATAAAGGTACAAGTTGTTAAAAACAACAAGAGATGGAGATGATCTTATTTCTATCGACAATGTGTTCTAAAGTTTTGGAGCAGCACAGCTGAAGGCGCAGTCACCAAGTGTCACTTTTGTTTTAAGAATAAGTTTGTCCTGTCCACTTCGTAAATTGTTTGAATATTTGTTCGACTTAAGAGATACTAATTCAGACAAGTACATGTAATAGGGGGCCTCACCATTCAGTGCCTTGTAGGTGAGCAACAAAATTTTGAATGCAATCCTTTGTCTTACGGGCAACCAATGTAATTCAATAAACACAGGGGTAATATGAGAAAATTTAGAAGACCAAGTCAAATTTCTAACACTGGACAGTAAAAAGATTGAATTAAATTGATTTGAATAGAATTAAATATGATAGAATTGAATTGAGTTGAATTGGATTGAATTAAATTGAAATTATTTGAATGGTATTGAATTGAACTGAATTGAACTGAGTTGAAGTGAAATGAATTGAATTTGATTGAACTAGATTGAAATCTTTAGAAATAAATTGAAGTGAATTTAATTGAATTAAATAGAATTTAATTGTTTTGAATTGAATTTTTTATCTCCCCAAGGACGTTCTAGTGATGACGTTGATGCCACCATGTACCGTGAACACTTCTTGCATTAAATCAAATTGTATTGAACTGATTATTGAATTGAATTGCATTAAATTGAAATGAACTCAAGTGAACTGAATTGAATCGAATTGAATCAATATCAATTGAATCTCTCCCCTAGGCTGTCCTAGTACAGGAGCTGCTTGCATTCACCGATGACGTTGATGCCCCAATGTCCCGTGGTTACATCTTGGTATGTTCCATCCTCGCGGTGAACGGAGTCCGTGTCATCTCCGACGTGACCTTTTGGATGACATCCATGAGAACAGCCACGAGGCTTAGGAGCGGTATCCTCTCGTTCGTCTTCAAGAAGATCGCCAGGCTCAGGAATCTCCAAGATAGGAGTGTGGGAGAGGTAAGGAAATAATAATAATAATGATAGATGCAATTTAAAAAGCGCACATATCCACTCCACTCTGCTGAGTGCTCAAGGCGCTTTTTTACATTATTATTACCCTGGCTTTAGCCCGGCAGCCATTCACGGCGCACTTGGCATTTCAAAGAATAAATATTCCTGCCAGGTACCCATTCACCTCACCTGGGTTGAGTGCAGCACAATGTGGATGAATTTCTTGCTGAAGGAAATTGACGCCATGGGTAGGATTCGAACCTACGACCCTCTAGTTGAAAGGCGAGAGTCACGACCACTACATGTATAGAGAGTGTTTTCATCCGACATCACATTCACAGGGATGCCAAGTGTTACGTAATATGCATGAGATCAAGATTGAATAGTGAATAATGTAATATCTGAACAAAAGTGAGAGCAAAGATGAGAGAAATAACTGTACACTCGTCCATTCAGTTGTCATGAAATCCTTGAATGTACATGCAAATACACCTCATGCATATTCTGGAACGGTTGGCATCTGTGCATTTAAGAGGGCAATTTACAAAGAGACCATTGCATTTAGAATAGAAATATAGTCAAACCTGTCAATAGCAGCAACCTGTCTATAGTGACCACCTGTTAAGTGTGGCCATCTAAATTTGTCCTCCAGATGAAAATGTGTGTTATAATAACCTGTCTATAGAGGGCACCTGTCTACAATAGCCACCTTTTTTGTTTACCTTCAGTGGCCATTATAGACAGGTTTGACTGTACATAGAAGGTTTTCAGGCAATAACCTGAATTCAGGCCCAGGCCCTCTTTCAGGCCATTATTTTATCATTTTTCTGTTCATGCCCTCCGATCAATTCCAACTGGCATCTTATGAACTTCAATAATAATGATAATAATAGTAATAATAAAACAGTTCTTATATTGCGCATCAAACTTTTGAAAAAGGTCTCAGTGCGCTTAAATGAAAGAATTATAGAAGAAGAAAAGTTACGTAAAGTTGTTTAAAAAGTTTTGATTTTGAGTAGTGTTTTGAAACGGCAGCTCTAAGTGTAGATGGTAAATTATTTCACAGCTCTGTAGCTGCATACAAAAGGCTGTGATTACTATTATTCTTTGTTCTAGCCGAGGGTACAACAAAAAGTAGTCATGATAATATACAATGAACAGCTTTTATATAGCGCTTATCACCTCTTCATGAGAAGTCCCTAAGCATTCTACAATTGCATCATTATTTTCCTAGCTTTAGCTGGTTCGTTACATATTGGTTGTCTTATACAGATCAATGATCTCTAAAGTAACAACTAAAGGAAAAAGATTTTGCAAAACTAAAATCTGTTAACTATAGTTTGAGGAATGAATCTGATCTTGTACAACTAAATTCTCACCGGTAATCAACCATTTCTGGCTGTGTTTTGCAAATTTCGTTCAATTTGATTCCCAATCTTTTGTTTCAGATTGTGAACATCTGCGCTAACGACAGCCAGCGTCTCTTTGATGTCTGTGTCTACGGTAACTTCCTCTTCGTCTCTCTTGTTCTCATTGTCGCCGTCCTGGTTGCAGCTTCTCTCATCATCGGCTGGGCTGCTATCTGTGGTGTCCTACTGACCTTCATCTTCTTCTGGCCTCTACAGGTAACATTGATTTAGTTCTTGTCTTCAAATTGGCAACAGTAGTTTATTGATGTTATTCCAGACTGTAATCCTCACATTCATCTTTTTCTGGCTTCTATAGAACAAGATCAGGTATGAATTTTATCACGGCAAAATGTTTACAGTTGATGTTTAGTAACCCTTCTTCAAATTGGCAAAATAACAAGACTATTTCAGGAATTATGCAATAAATCAAATCAGATATCTAGCTGTGTATTCTATTTTCAACAGTACATTCTTGATTTCATATCTCTAATTCTTTTCTTACATTCATCTACTTCTAGCTTCTGCAGTAAATGATCGGTGGTGGCATTATAGAGTAATAATATTTAGTTCCCTTTCACATTAGCAACATAAGTTCCTTGATTTTACTCCTTTAATCCTCACATTTATCTTGTTCTGGAATGTACAGAACAAGATAAGTGGATAAATTATACAGCAAATGAAATACGATATTTCTGTCCTCAAATTGGCAACGTTAGGTTATTGATTTCATTCCTGTAATTTATCAACTTCTAGCTGCTAAAGTAAAAGATCCGGTGCTTTAACGAAATTCAAATTCAATGTTCCCTATTGGTTTGCCAAGTGAAAAAGGGGTTATTTATAAGTTTAGCTCAGCAAATCAACTTTGATGTCCAGTTACATGAATTTAACTAATTCAATTAATTTAACCAATTCAATACTTATTTACTTTGTTTGTCTTTTGGGGGAGGGGGGGATTTTTAAAATCAATTATTGGTATTTTCTCAGCCCAGATGTTTTTATAGGTAGATAATTCTAGTGTTTAGTGAATTTTTGTACTTTGAGTTGAACACATTTCCTTATTAAAGACTTCATAAACTCTAAATATAACAAGATGGTACATTAAGAGAAATTTGAAAGGAGCAAAAATCAAAGCATTAGTAAGTGATGCCTTGCTATACCACTTTGTTCAAATGATATTACAATTTACAATACTACAATTGAAATGATATTTCCAATTTTTCTAATCCACCAATATTTATCTTCTCCTAGATGGTATTTGGCAAGATCACGTCCATGCTGCGTGACCGTTGTATCTCCATCACTGATGAACGTGTCCAGAAGATGAACGAGGTTCTAACGTATGTCAAACTCATCAAGATGTACGCCTGGGAGGTGCCATTCAAGAAAGCCATCTCGGGTATGTATTTGATATTTCAAGGTCCTCCATAAACTTACCCATCCTACAACATGCATACACCCAGGATTCTAATACCCGAGAGGCTGTACTGTTGGTGCCCCTCACAGCAAATGTAGTGCCCCCGAGGGCTGAGCTGAACTAACAAGCAAAAAAAAAAGGTCATCACCAATCTAAGTACTCCTTTCGACAAATTTGGCACCCCCTAGCTCTGACCCCCCACCCACACTGTGCGAACATGTATAAGGTATGATTGAGACTTCTTTTTGAGTTGCAATCAATTCGAACTCTAATCCAGGAGCCCCAAATGATCAATGGTATCATTTTGCACAATATACAAACGTTGAAATACATCAATGCACACTATATCTGAAGAATTTTAGTTGACAGTTCACATTTTTGTACATTCTCTTAGTTCCCAATCGTTACTGATCATTGATGGAGATCAATAATTTTTGTTCCTGTTTTTCTTTGCAGCTATCAGAAACTTGGAGAGATCTCTCCTGGAGAAGGCTGGTTACATGCAGAGTTTCTCTCTCTCTGTCTCTCCAATCACGCCAAACATCGCAACCGTCCTCACCATTGTCATCTTCCTTTCAACCAACTATGATGACCCCCTCACTCCAACAAAGGTAATAATAATGACAATAATAATGATAATTATAATAATTCTTATGAAGCTCTTTTTCCAACATGGCCCAAACTGCTTACAATGAATATATGATAGATCAAAGAGGACAATAAGAGAAAGAAATACAAGAAATGTAAGGTGGTGCCAGAGGCATTATTACAGTTTAGTGCTTTTTTTGGGGTTATAAATGTCTATTTCATAGCCTCCGAATATTGAACTTCACACAGCAGTAGCGTGTGTACCCTTTGTGGGCCATTGGCGACAATATTGAATTAATTCTATCTATCAGTACGTCACCCAGCTGAATTAATCACAAACCAATGTCTATTTCGTTCCGTTATATTTTCAGATATATAGCAAGAGGATCACACACATTTTGACCATTTTTTTCAGATGATTTAGTATTTTTAATGAACATCTTTAAAGATTTATGATCATTTATTTCATTTGCAGGCATTTACATTCACATTGTTGGCTAGNACGTCCATGCTGCGTGACCGTTGTATCTCCATCACTGATGAACGTGTCCAGAAGATGAACGAGGTTCTAACGTATGTCAAACTCATCAAGATGTATGCCTGGGAGGTTCCATTCAAGAAGGCTATCTCAGGTACGTCTTTGATTATCATTATTATTATTAGTATGCATTCGGCAAATTCAAAAGAGATACAGTGTTAGCAAAGGATACAAAGATACAAGAATTAGGCATAAGATAAATGATTAAGACCTGCAGTTGGTTTGAGAATGCTGCCGGTTCGTGGAAAAGGAGAAGTTAATCTCCATAACCTGCAGGTTTTCCATCCCAACCCCATTAAAGAAAATGCAGATAAAGACACATAAATACAAAGAATAGGATACCTGAAGGGAATTAGGAGCACAATGTAAGCAGAATGATTTTATTGATGGTTCTAGGTCCTCAATAAATCCACCCATCCTATGAGTCTTTGATAAAGTAAAAGCCAACATACAGTGTAATTTCTATTAACCAAGCTCTGTGACTGGCAGGAAATCTAGGACTCACAGCTTTAAGTAAATAGATCTTTCATCTGTGGAGTTGCCTTTTATGCTGTAGTTCAGAGGAAGAGTAGAGAGTGTATGAACCTGAGCTTAAGGATGTATGTAACAGCTATTACTTAAAGAAGTTGCCACACTATATGATTCTGTTATTGGAATTATTAAAAAAAAAGCTGTCTGACCTATTTCGTTACATCTGAATTAATGAAAGAACATCAAAGAATTCCTAAAAAGGAGGAAATTATAGTCATGCACTATCAAGATATATTTTCTATGAAAATTGACTCTGCCTATGTAGATCACATTTTCATAAATTTGAGGATTTTGGGAGCACTTAACATTTATTTTTATGCCTAATATTTTCACCATTAAGTATTTAGTTGGTATTTAGGATCTCACCTTTGAGAATTGTTCAAACAAAAAGAATGTTCAGATGGCTTGTCATCACAAGTACAACTTTTATTCGCCATTTATTTATGAAGATATTTAAATTAAAAGTGGTGTTGACAGATAATTCAAGGACCACTAACAATGTATAATTCATATTCAATTGATTTCCTCTTGATTTGCAATCAATTCCAACATAGATCCAACAGACCCAAGTAATTAATTGTATATTTTTGTACATTCTACGGTGAACAAACATTAGAATTAGTGAGACACCTCGATAATGCATTGTCGCACACTATAGCTGATGAATATTAATATCTGAAGTACGTGTATTGTTATCGACAGATGTCTCTTTAGTTTGTATTGATGGAGATGTATTATTTTTGTTAGTAATGAATTTTCATTCCTGTATTTCTTTGCAGCTATCAGAAACTTGGAGAGATCTCTCCTTGAGAAGGCCGGATACATGCAGAGTTTCTCTCTCTCCGTCTCTCCGATCACCCCAAACATCGCAACCGTTCTCACCATCGTTATCTTCCTCTCAACTAACTATGATGATCCTCTTACTCCAACAAAGGTAATAATGATAATAATGATGATAATACTTATTTTTATACCGCACTTTTCCAACATGGCCCAACGCAATTATAATGAATACATGATGGATCAAAGAGGAGAAAAGACAAAGAAATATAAGAAATGTAACGTGGTGCCAGAGGTATTATTAGTACTCTATTTTTTTTGTAAATGTCCATTTCGTTCTGTTATATTTTCAGATATTTTCGTTTTAAAGTTAGCAATAGGGTCATACATATTTTGAACATTTTTTTTCAGATGATTTAGTATTTTTAATGAACATCTTTAAAGATTTATGATCATTTATTTCATTTGCAGGCATTTACATTCACATTGTTGGCTAGTCCCAGCACTAAGAGATGTGATTTCCACAGGCCATCCGGTCACTCACAGAGGCTAACATTGTTTTATGTTCATTTCTTTCATTTATAGGCATTCACATTGGTGGCTATCCTGAACACTCTTCGTGCTGTGATTGGACCTACTCCATGGGCCATCAGATCTCTTGCAGAGGCTAACATTGCTCTCGGCAGATTGAAGGTAATAAAAGACAAAAATATTCCTACATGTGTTGTTTTTAATGTTTTGTATTGTTTTCTTAATCTATGACATTGAACGATTATAAGAAAACAGAATTGATGTATTCATGAATGATTTTGGTATATTCAACATGTCGTGACTTTAATGCTTTGGTTGCTTTCTTAGCTTATGACATTCAACGATTATAAGAAAATATATTGATATAATATCTCTTCTTACATTGGAGGGTATTAAGAAACGATAAATTCGCTGCGATCATGTGTAATCTCTATACAGTAAATGCCTTGTTGACCAGTTTACTTGTTTCCCTCTGGTAGTTTTCAACAGATTTGACTGCAATAGCATCTCAAGCCTGCATTCAATTCAATTCAATTTATTTAACATCACTTTAAAGATACATAATATAGCAAATTAAAAGCAGATTATTAATAAGACAAAACAATACAGCACAGAATGGCGAAAAGGAGTGAAGCGTGGAGGATGTGGGGGATTAACGAAGGCCATTGACCTGTCAAAGTTTAATTCCCAAATTTACCACACTTCAAAAAACACAACATCAATAGCCCACTGGATACTCTTCCCAGGAATGATAAATACGCCGTCATCATCCGTAATTTTTAAATGTCTCTATACAGTAACTGCCTTATTGACCAGTTTGCCGAACAAATGGTAATATTAATAATAATATATCATTTTTATTTAAAAAAAAATATTTGTCTTTCAGAGTGTGTTTGTGATGGACGAGCAGAGCCCACTTGACACCCTCCCCAGGAATGACAAATACGCCGTCATCATCCGTAATGGTGTGTTTGGATGGGATAGGCTGGAGACAGGGGAGGAGGAAGAGGAAGATGAAGAGGAGATAAAACTCAAGAGCAGGACTATCGAGAATGGTGCTGCTAATAACAATGAGTTGAAGGTTGCATACAGGAGCACTAGAGAGGTTAACCTACAGGTAAGTCACCTCAAGCAATTATTACTCTTGTTTTCTGAAATGAGACAAGACCTGACTAGAAACTGCTTTCTAAAAGAATATTTGTGCCAAATTGTAAGAACATACAGCAATATAGTAGCAAGAACAAAGGGGAAGTCCAATAATGCTCTATTGAAGAAGATGAAGAGGAGATAAAACTCAAGAGTAGGGCAGTGGAGAATGGTGCTGCTAATAACAATGAGATGACAGTTGCGTATAGGAGCACCCGAGAGGTTAACTTGCAGGTTTTTAGTCACCTTGAAACATTATTGCTCTTGTTTGCTCAAAAGAGACAAGACCTGACTAGAAATTGCTTTCTGAAAAAATATTTGTGCCAAATCATAATAATATACAACCAATATTGTAACCAGGTCAACTGAGTTGTTGCCTAAGGCTCTGTTGAAGTCATATAATTTGATTCATTCAATATATATTTATTAGTTTTATTTCAGTAGAGTAGCTCCATTAGTAGTCTTAATACTGGTTTCCATGCAGACCCTGTAACAAAATGTATTTAAGTTTTTCCTTACCAGTTGAGTTATATGACTTCTAAGCATCCTAACCCTACCTATCTTGGCTAATCAGCAAAGCAATATTCTGGAAGAGGGCATTATGCCCCCCCCCCCTTTTGGGGGGTAAAAATACAACATCTCTTTTTCTTCTGTAGTATAGTGGGTTTTTTTCATTATTGATGTATGAAAAAGTTTATATAATTGCTCGACATGTTAACGTTTTTATTCAAACTGTAATTGTTTTACGAGAAGTTTTTCAGGACTAATGCATTGTACATTGATGATCATTATGGCCTCTTGTTCAGCAATAATGATAATAACAATACATGTGACTTATAAAGCGCCAAATCAACTAAGATTTGATGCTCAAGGCATGCACAAATTTCCATCTCAGCTTAGTGCTCATAACACCCAATTCCTCAAAATAACGTCTCACAAATTTGATCTTCTCCCGTAATCCAAGGTGGATCTTGACGAAGATGATAACGAGGGTGCGCCCTCAAAGAAGTCGGCAATAACCATCATCGAGCCAGAGAAGCCGAAAGCTAACGGTTCAGCGGGCAAACAGGCCAACGAGCAAGGGAAACGATTCAGCATCGCTACAAAACCTGTCTCATTGTCTGAAGCCGGTCTTGATACCATCGCTGTCGACAAACTCATCCAGAAGAGTAAGATTCATCCGAGACGGAACGTCCCTGACGATAAAGTCTCCAAGGTGCTCTTTGGTATCAACTTTGCTCTGGAAAAGGTAAACAGTACTACATTACGCTTTATTCGGGATGCTATCCTCTTCATGCTAAGACATTTTAACTTCTTGCATCACCCTCTGAACAAAGACACAATACAAATGTTATAAGGGTTTAATAAAGGCAAGGATAGGTAAGACCATTTCATGCAATAGGCACCAGGGGACTGTTTTACAGTTTGGCAGTGCATACATATACCTGCTAACCTAAATTAATAACACAGTCGGACCTGCGTTAAAAGTCTTTTTTTATGTATTTATTAAAATCAACCCATAACATACAAACTTTGAACATTAAAAGTACTTATTTTACATGCTTTGCCTAAAGATGTGTATAAAGACTACAGACTACCTTTCTTGACCAGCAGCTCATGCATAAATGAACTTGTCTACAGAGACCTACTGCTGAAGCCCGGACTGTCTGTCTCCCTTGGTTGGTCTTTATGGAGCTGTTTAACTGTAAAAAAAAAAACGATTTTAAAAACATTATAAAACAGGTGTATGTAGTTGTGTTTGATAATTCATAACACTGACACCTACTCTCTATGAATGTATTTCCTCAATAGACAGCAGTTATCAATTATGTGTACATTGATACGTAATTAAAGAGAGAACAAGACGCATATAAAAAAGAATTGTATCATATTTTGCTGATAGGCGTGTATGAGATCAAAATCACAGGGGATTCTACAGAGCAGCCATTTAGATATGCCATGGAATAGTCAAGGTTATACCCTACTTCTCTTATTATATTGAAATTAAAGTCTATAATATTCCTTTGCAAGTTAAAAATAAGTAATTGCAATTTTTTGCTTGTGCTTGTGTCTGACGAACAGGGAAAACTGACCGGTGTTTGTGGATCAGTGGGCGCCGGCAAGACCTCTCTCATCTCGGCCATCCTTGGACAGATGCACAACCTAGAGGGCGACAACTGCGTTAGTGGCTCCTTCGCCTACGCTGCACAAGAAGCTTGGATATTTAACGCTACCGTCAAGAATAACATCTTGTTTGGGAAGCCGTTTGATGAGGATAGATATGAGATGTGTCTGTCTGCGTGTTCCCTCAAACCTGATCTTGCTATTCTGCCGATGGGAGATCAAACTGAGGTACGTTTTGTAGGTTTTTATCCTTGCATAATGATTATATATTCTTGTATAGTGCCGAACACTTTATCAGTCACCCGTAAGCGCTCTACAATATAGCACAATTGCCCGGGCTTTAGCTGTGCAGCTCTAAGCAGCGTTCTGCGTTTCAAGGAAAAATTTCCTGCCAGGTACCCATTCACTTCACATGTGTAGAGTGCAGGACAATGTTGATATGCATTTCTTGCTGAAGGAAATTAACGTCATGGGTTAGATTTGAATCTATGACCCTCTAGTCGAAGAAAAGAGTTAGAAAAGCCATGCATATTCTTCTTTGGAAACCATTTGACAAGGAAAAATATGATAAGTGTCTATCTCTTTGCTGTTAAACATAATCTCACTATTCCCTGATATAGTGTACCGTTGAAATCAAACTCACTCAAACAAATTTACAATGCGTCTCTCCTCTGTTACCTCATACGAGCTTCTTTTGATTTGCAAGTCTACTGTAGGCTGCAAGAAATATTTTGAAGTAATTATATTTTTATTCAATGGGGAAATTAATTCTCACACTTTCCATCTATCTGCACACAGATTGGTGAACGTGGTATCAACATGAGCGGAGGACAGAAGCAGCGTATCAGTCTTGCGAGGGCGCTCTACTCAGACCGTGATATCTACCTCCTTGACGACCCTCTCAGTGCTGTGGACGCTCACGTTGGACTTCATATCTTCACTCATTGTATCAATGGAGCCTTGAAAGGAAAGACTGTGCTCTTTGTTACTCATCAACTCCAGGTAATTAAAGTGATGATGAGACGGTGGTGATGATGATTGTGATAATGGTGCTTTTACGGTGGTGATGGTGATGATGGTGGTGGTGGTGATGATGGTGGTGGTGATGATGATGATTAAGATTGTGATGAGGATAGTGATAATGATGACGATGATGAAGATAATGATGATGATGACGATGATGGTGATGATAATAATGATGATGCTTCTACTGATGATGATAATGATGATAGTTGTGATGGTGAATGTGATGGTCATGATTGTGATAATGATGATGATGATGATGATGATGATGACAAAGATGATGATGAAGAGTATTTAAGCAGAGCAACACAACTTCAAGTAGGAGAAAGCCACATGTGTCAGATCAATTCTATCAATTGGCCCCAGTAATGCAATGATAAATGTTTAAGAATTGTATTAATTCTCATAACCTACAGTACTTGAAAGACTGTGATCTTGTCATGACGATGATGGACGGCCGCATTGTGGAACGTGGTCACCATGACGAACTCATGTCTATCGAAGGCGTCTACCAAAACCTGATCAACACCTTCCATTCCAAGCAAGAAGCAGAAGACCTTGAAGATATTGAGAACCCCAACGCGGAAGAGGAGATGCCTGATCAGGACGAGTCGATGGTGGAGAGACGAGAGAGGGCGCAATCACAGATCAGTTCGAGGTCGAGAGCATCAAGCTTCATCTCGGAGGCGGAACCTGAACCAGAAGCAGCTGTAGCAACCACTGATGGTGAGGGGAATATTTTATTAACCTGTTAAATACTGAATTCTCTAATTCCCGTACGCTTTTTGTAGGGAGTACCTGATTCCCTTTAATATGTACATAATTTCTATACATATACAATATATTTGTTCACTTCTGAAGTAAATTCATTTCTCAAGAATGTGGTATGCATTTTTTGTTACTAGGTTTAACAAAATTTTGTTTAACCTATAAGGTATCATCAAGTTGGTTTGAAATTTGAGTAATGGGTATTGAATTACCCATTATTGTACTACTATTTGTTGATAGTGAGTGATGGGGGAGGGGCTTAAATCTTCTTTGTCGTCTTTGTGCAATTTGATTAGTAATCAAATTGCACAAAGACGACAAAGAAGATTTATTAAATACGTAAAGAACTGAGACAAAAAAGGAGCTTCAGGTCCGGTGATATATTAAAATGAGATAAAATTTGAAACTGAGCTTGCAGCCACATATCACATGTGACAAACTGTCCACAGTGGTCACCTATTTGCATTTTCCGCATGAAACTTTGTGAATGTAATATTTTAGTGCAGCCATTTGTCTATTGTGGCCACTATTAACAACAATAAACCTAAAAATTATGAAATTGTGATGTACTACACAGCCAAACTCTTGGCAGCTTGTTTAAATTTTCATATTCCAAGTGCCAAGCACTGTTCAACATTCAATGAACCAATTTTTGCCACATCTTCCTTCACTTTTTGTGTTGCGTTGTGCTTGTTTTGATAATTCCCATTCTAGTATTATGATCATTATTTTGCACTTTCTATTAATTTGATATGTATGTTTAGGTTGTGTCTTATATTGTAAAGCACTTTAAACCTGTTTGGAATTAATCACTATATGAATTTTGTGTATTATCATTATTAACATTATTATTATAAGAACTTAATCCCACCGCTGCCACCAGTGGAGAATTTCTGTTATATAGTGAATACAATTAACAAAATATTGATTGACATTTTTCAGGTAAACTGATGTCCACGGAGGAAATGAGTACAGCTTCAGTCGGTTGGGATACCTATGCAACGTACATCAAATCTATGGGTGGTTACCATATGGGTCTGCTTGTGCTTTTCTGTTTCACTGTACTGTTTGGATCGATCACACTCAACAACATGTATCTCTCTTACTGGCTCAACCTTGGTGATGGTGTAAGTCATAGGGGGCGAGCGTAAAGGAAGTGAGGGAGGGGTATCGATAGGAGGGAAGGGGGTTGATAATGGGGAATAACATTTTGGGCTTCTTGTGCTATTCTGTTTCACTATACTGTTCGGATCGATCACCCTCAACAACATGTATCTCTCTTACTGGCTCAATCTTGGTGATGTGGTAAGTCATGGGGGCGGGATGGTACGAGGGATGAGTATCGGTAGGAAGGGATGGGGTTGATAATGGGGAATAACATTTGGGTCTTCTTGTATCATTCTGCTTCACTGTACTGTTTTGATCGATCAGGCTCAACAACATGTATCTCTCTTACTGGCTCAATCTTGGTGATGGGGTAAGTCGTTGGGGGCGGGATGGTACGAGGGATGAGTATCGGTAGGAAGGGATGGGGTTGATAATGGGGAATAACATTTGGGTCTTCTTGTATCATTCTGCTTCACTGTACTGCTTTGATCGATCAGGCTCAACAACATGTATCTCTCTTACTGGCTCAATCTTGGTGCTGGGGTAAGTCGTGGGGGGGCAGGGATGGGTTTAGGGAGGAGTATTGGTAGGAGGGGATGGGGTTGATGATAGGAAATTCCTTTTGGGTCAACTTGTATTATTCTGTTTCACGATATTGTTTGGTTCGATCACTATTAACAATCTTTATCCTTAACAACATTTATCTCTCTTAATGGCTCAATCTCGGTGATGGGGTAAGTCATGGGGGCTTGATTCCAGGGGGCTGGAGAGTAAGAGGTGTGGGGGATAGGTATTGGTAGGTGGGGATGAGGTTGAGGATAGGGAATACCAGATGGGTCTGCTTGTGCTATTCTGTTTTACTATACTGTTTGGATCGATCACCCTTAATGTTCATCTCTCTTACTGGCTCAAACTTGGTGAAAGTGTTAGTGGGAAAGGATGTATGCTGCAGATGATAAGCTGGTTAGGTGATTTTACCTGCAGCTTTTTCTTATGTGTAGATATGCAGATTTTCTAATGGGTTCACCTTTCATAAGTTTTAAAATAAGCATCAAAATTTCAAATTCATTGCATTCTAAACAGGCAACCAATGGAGTTCTTGTAGAATTTGAATTATTTATGTTCATTTGGATGTCTTACTGAGGACTTGGGCAGCTCAATTTGTACTATTTGTAGTGTCTCATTACTATTTGCATTAAACAAAAAAGCATTACCATAATATAAGCAGGAATTGATATAAGTCTCTTAGTGGAGAAGTCACTGTATTGGACATTTACTTTCTTGGACATTCAATTTAATCCTGTTTCATTTTTTTTTAGGTCGACCCTGATGGTGATATAGGACTGAATCCTGATCTTCAGAAATACCAGCTGATCTATGGCCTCTCTCTCATTGTCATCATGATGTTTGGAGCTTTCAAGAGTCTTGTGTTCATGAAGGTAAGACATTCATTTATTCTTACCTCTCTTTACCGGGTAGATATTAATGATTCGAGAACTCTCTCTTCTTGTCATCAAGTTAAGATTTTTTAAATTTGTTTTCTTTTTGCCTGCGAATTCATTACTTGTTCTTTCTGGCCCCATTTGGACATGGACATTATTTTTTTTCAAGCCATCAATGGCCTTTTTCATATTTTTCTCTGTTTGACCAGCCTCTGTTTGGCCAGCCATAGACGATATTTCTATTGTACACCCTTATTCAAATCAACTCTTGAAGCAGCTTCTCAAATGCACAACTATCAGGTTCCACAATGTGTTTTTATTGCTGAATTTCTTTTATACCATTTCCACAGGGCATATTATTAAATCTAGTCTATTTGTATCTCTTATACAATATGATATATATAATTTGTAATTCATACTATATCATGATTTTATGAAAACTTTGTAAAGCGCTTAGAGAAAATTTTATTAAGCACTATATAAATACAGACTTATTATTATTAACAGGTCACCCTTCAAGCCGCCTCTCACATGCACGACACCGTGTTCCACAACGTGTTCCGATCACCAATGTCTTTCTTCGACACCACACCCACTGGACGTATTCTCAACAGATTCTCAAAGGATCTGGATGAAGGTGAATATAATGATATGCAGTTCTTATGTAGCACTAATGGTTTATCCCCATCTCGTCCAATGACCGTTTTGTCCAAACGCGCTTCGTCTAACATTAGGTAGTCCAATTACCGTTTTGTTCAATATTCATTTGGTCCAATAGCCGCTTTGTCCAATAACCAGTTAGTCCAATACCCTGTTCGTCCACTAGCCATTTGGGCTAACATCACTTCGTCCAATCTGGACAATCTGATGATAGGACAAAGTGACACTAAACAAAGCGATAATTGGACAAAGTAGGACTAGACCACATGATGATTGGACGAATAGACAAATGGACAAAATAAAGATGGACCATATGGTTATTAGACGAAATGGCTATTGGACGAACGGGATATTGGACAAATTGGTTACTGGACAAAGCGGCAATTGGACGAAATGTTTATTGGACGAAATGGTTATAGACGAAGTAATGTTGGACGAAGCGCGTTTGGACGAAACGGTCATTGGACGAGATGGCAATTTACCGCGCTAATTACCTATGGTAAAGGTCTCTACGCGCTCTACAATTAATGCAGCATTATTACCCTGGCTTTAGCAATAGCAGCTTGTGAGGTGCTATTGCATTTCAAGGAATATATTCGTCCCAGGTTCCCATTCACCTCCTCTGGGTGCAGCACAATATGGATGAATTTCTTGCTGAAGGAAATTAACGCCATAGGTGGGACTTGAACTGCAGACCTTTGCATGAAAGTCGAGAGTCGTCGAGAGTCGGAACCACTACACCATGATGCTTCCACAGTATCAGAGTGTCATTTAGGTCATTATTTGCTAGTATCAAACAAGAAAATTCTTTTAAAAAATTGTTGATAATGGACTTTATGGATAGCAAAAATATTAGAAATTCAATTTCCAGAATGTGTCACTTCATTAAAAAGATTAGATTTTTTGAAAATGACATCGCCTAGCCTAATGAGCGCAGTTTGTTCAAAAGCTGACAAACTCTCTTCGATGGCAATAAAATAAAGTATTTTTCATGAGGCCAAGTTTGTGAAATTAAAAATTTTTCAGCTTATATAGTAGTTGGAAGATCCATGATTGACCTGCAACGTCTGTAATAATACTTTATTTCTATTTCCTTCTCACAGTTGACGTTCTCCTACCTTTCAACCTGGAACTCTTCCTCCAAAACATTTTCCTTGTCTCCTTTGCCCTCATCCTCATCTGCATCGTCTTCCCCATCTTCATCGTAGCCATCATCCCGACCTTCCTCATCTTCGTAATCATCCTCCGCTACTACCGAAAGGGCATCCGCGACCTCAAGCGTATCGAGAACATCACTCGATCGCCGTGGTTCTCTCACATCTCGGCAACCGTACAGGGTCTCTCCACCATCCACGCCTACAACAAGACCGACGACTTCATCCTCCGCTTCCGCACGCTGCTCGACGGCAACGCTCTGCCGTATATGTACTTCAGGATGGCTGCAAGATGGGCAGGTGTGAGGTTGGAGGCGCTTGTTATTCTCCTTGCGTTTATCTGTCATCTTCTGGTTGTGTTGTACCACGGTGAGATAGACTCTTCGGTCGCTGGTTTGGCTGTCTCATACACTATTCAGGTATGATATCTATACATTGTTTGTGTTTCTTTTATTTGTTTGTTTGTTTATCAATTTATTTCAATTCTTATGTATGAGTTCAGTTCAGTTCAGACTTTATTTCTATTATCAATCATAAAAAATAATCAAATACAATGATGGTAGTATTTACAATGTAAAAAAACATGTACAATAATTTGTTTGCATTTTGATGAAAATAGAAAAAGAGTAACTAATAAAAAGTTTGAAACTTGTAGTATGTAGAACCATAGAATAGGTAGCATAATTGAATGTAATACTTGAGTAATCAAAATGTCATTTACAACAAGACTTACCTTTTCCCACAGTAATCAAATTGTTTTAATTTTGTTGTTCTGTTAAATTGTAAAGCGCCATGGTACTCTCTGTTTTTAATGCTATAGAAATAATCTGTAATATTATTATTATTATTATTAACAATAAAATAGATATCACATTAAAAATCAAATACAGAATCACAACGGCAAACAACAACACTCACCCAAACTTTCACCATTCACTGTAGTGTTAGATGAACATAGTTACTCAATAATAAAAGCCTCATTCACATTAGTAACCATTATCTAAACGCTATGTTCTGTTCACAGTTGACTGGTATGTTCCAGATGTTGGTGTTGATGGCTTCTGAAACAGAAGCTCGGTTCACATCGGTAGAGAGAATCCAGAGCTACATGAAGGTAAAAAAATCTCAATGTAAAATTAATTCACACTAATCCTGCCAATTCAATCATATGCAATGAGTTAGAAGTGAGCTGATAATAATATAAGTAATAATATTACTTGAATTTACCTATTAACGCCTACTTCAGCTACATTAACAATTGTAAAGATGGGTTTTGAGATGTTTGAAAAGTTGAGTGATTTAGTATTGCAGAGAGATTTGGGGAAATTATTCCAATGTTGTGGGGCCAAAGAATGTAAATAGTTGAGTTTTTTTTTTTAGGAAAAACATAGAGATCATGATGTTTTCTGCTGTTGAAAGAGTGAGGAGATATGATGGGGAAATGTTGTAGATAGTGATCTGCAAGTTTTAAAGATAGTGTGGTATTGTGTTCTTTTTAGAAATAGAAGTTCTTTGAGTATAAATGAGTATGACTGTACGACTGTAGTTGAAACTAATGATTTATATTGCATATGTACAAGTAGATGAAATGGGGCTACATACAGTTTTATGGGGATTCAGCCTCAGTCCATCTTGTTTTGAAATTTACTTCGATATGACCAATTATATATATATTCATTACTTTTTGTGGGGGGAAAATAGCTGAAATTTATGCAAACCATTTCATTTCATTTCATTTATTTATTTATTTCGTTTCAAACAAAATACAAATCATACAAATATGAAGGATGGCATTTAATTTGATTGAGGAGAGAAGGAAATGTGTAACTAAATGAATCTTTTGATTGTGTATTTAAATCAGATTTATATTTTCTATCAATATGACTGATTTTGTTTTCTCTGTTTGGTCAAAATTTGGCTCATACTTTACTAATTTGTTTCATTTTTGTGTTATAGAATCTGAAAGCTGAGGCACCAAGAGTGATCAAGAACAAACGTCCCGCAAAGACGTGGCCTGAACATGGAAAGATAGAGTTCAAAGACTTCAAGATGAGATATAGAGAAGGGCTCCCTCTAGTGCTGAAAGGAGTCAAGCTGTCAATCAACCCTATGGAGAAAGTTGGCATTGTCGGAAGAACTGGTTCAGGTACTTATTTACAACCATTAGTATAACTTACCTTTTCCGATAGTAATCTAATGAATCTAGATAATCTATATTATTCAAGGTTCAATTTTCAATTTGGTTTTATTGATTAAAGAAATGCTCATCAAATTGTCCGCAGACTAAAAATGTGAGTTTACAATACATTATAAAAATACATAAAATACAAAATACAAGAGACATATGAAATCAATAATATGTCATGTACATTATAAAATTAAAGTCATTTCTCACTGCTAAATAGTTGCATGTGGCTGAAGATTAAAAAATGCAAGGGCATGGCCAAATTGTTATATGTTTAAATGTTTATTGTGTTTGTTAATATTTGTTTGTGAAGCACATAGAGAATTTCCCTAATTATTATGCGCTATATCAATTTCTATTATTATTATTATTATTATTATTATTATTATTATGTCCATTGAGAATAAAAACACTGAGTATTGTCTGATTGTCTGACCCAAATTACAGTTGCAAGAGAAGTCAGGAAGGGCGGGCAGAAAGAATAGTATATTATTATTAATTTGATCTTTTACACTGTTATGACCAAACTCTGAATTATATGCAAGCCTACTGTTCAAGCCAGAAGGGTCAAAATAATGTCTGAATCCCCTTTCCAAGAAAGTAATGTTAAGTTATATTCATTAGGTGTTTTTTTTTAATAGTAATCATTTAATCTTTGGTTTTGTTAAATAAAAACCCTCATAAGACGCATATTACCATTGACAGACAAGTGTAGACGTTATATCCATAATATGAAAATAGTTTGAGTATCTATATTGAGGGTTCTTATGTGATAACATGATACACATGAAGTTCTCTGTCAAGAATAACCTCATGAGCATACAAAAAGTAAATTGATCCGATTAAACTTGCAAATTTTGACAATATATAATAATGAAATATACTTCAAATTAATAATGGCATGACACTCTCTTACCTATGCTCTGTTACCCTGAACAATGTCAGAACGAATCCAGACTAAGGACAAACAGTTTCCTTCAGAATTTTATATCTCTATCCTTCAGGTAAATCTACGCTGGGTGTTGCTTTGTTCAGACTTGTAGAGGGCGCTAGCGGACAGATTGTGATTGACGGGATCAACGTGAAGGAGATCGGTCTTCATGATCTTCGTTCAAAGCTCTCCATCATCCCTCAGGATCCTGTTCTCTTTATTGGAACCGTCAGGTAGGGCTAAATAATGTTCTGCGGAATTTTAAACCAATAGATCAGTTTTGGGAGAAATGGCGCGACAGTTATTTAACTACTTTGTGAGCTGCAGTAAAAGTATTACCATAATGCATTTTTCAATAGCAAATTAGAGCATGTTCATAGTTTGTTTGAATAAAATTGATCTGGAAATGGCTTAATTATCGCAAAATAAAAAATGACAACATGTGTCACGCTCCCCAACACAACTTGCTTCACATACAAAATGAATCCGAACTCACATGCCGCATACTGTACAATACCACCGGTCACCCCAATCATTCTGCGCACCGTAGGAATAGCGGCTTGGCATTTTTGAAGTATAATATGCCAGAATACGTGCAAATATCTTCAGTCTCCTAATTTCATACTAATTTCGTACACAGTTATATTTAGGCATAGTAAAGCAATTTGTGAATACTTCAGCTCATTTCACATCAATTTCTCTATCCCAACCATAATGAATCTATACCTTTAATTGTGTTATTTTTAATGCCCAGCATATCAACAATTCTTTTTATGGGGGGGGGGGGGGGCGTTACATAAAGAGATGCAAGAAATATCACAATTGATCATAATCTCTCATCAATATAAAGCAGAAGGAATTAGATAATGCATTCCCTAAATCTTATCTCTGAATTTCTTTGAATTTATATTCTTGTTTTGAGTATGAAAACTTAGTAAAAATTAAAAATTCCCTCTTTTGAAATGGTTCCTATATCTCTATATTGATAAAGAAAATGAATCTCAATGCCAAGTACAATGTGCTGCTTTAATATGCATCGTTCTAATTACCAAAATCTACTGCCCCTTCATGCATACTAAGAACTTTTTACAATGTCAAATAAATGTTTGTGTTTATAGATTTTTGTTCATCATTTGTGGCAAACTTATTATGAACTAAACCTAACATCATAATTTTTCCATTCCTTTTTTAATTGCAGATATAATTTAGATCCTTTCAATGAACACAGTGATAAGGAGCTCTGGGAAGCCTTGGAGAGGTCCTACCTCAAAGATAGGGTAAGGATATACAAACCAATAGTTTACCCAATAGTTTCCGATGCTTTGGCTCAGGCAGACATTTCCATGTTCTCAAAATTATTGATATATTAAAAAATTTCAAAAATAATGTGTCTTGATATGACATCAGTACATGGAAGTACATGGAAGTATCTCAATTGACTACATTGTGCAGAACCGATGTCATAATAGGCTACATTGTAATTTGTGTCATTCTTTTTTCCAAAATGGTGTCAAAATTATTGATATATTAAAAAATTTCAAAAATAATGTGTCTTGATATGACATCAGTACATGGAAGTACATGGAAGTATCTCAATTGACTACATTGTGCAGAACCGATGTCATAATAGGCTACATTGTAATTTGTGTCATTCTTTTTTCCAAAATGGTGTCAAAATTATTGATATATTAAAAAATTTCAAAAATAATGTGTCTTGATATGACATCAGTACATGGAAGTACATGGAAGTATCTCAATTGACTACATTGTGCAGAACCGATATCATAATAGGCTACATTGTAATTTGTGTCATTCTTTTTTCAGAAATGATGTCAGCGGTGGGATTGAAGATTTCTACTCCTGATGATTTCTATTGAAAAATTGTTGACAGTTTTAGTGATTGGTTTAAAAACAATCATGGAATCATGATAGTCAAGTTTGTTTGTATTGGTTTTCTCTCTGTTGTCATCTGTGGCTGGTTTATCTTAGAACAATGAATAAAAAGCAAACTTTGGTGGATTTAGCCTCCATGAGTACAAACAGTGCATGTATGTCCTCATATTGAAAAAAATGCTGACCAGTAAATGCTTGTCTTGAGTGGGAAGAAGCAAAATATACCCATAGCTACCAACTATTATTAATTTTCAGTAATCATAACCAACTTTGGCCTCAGATTTGTCAAGTTTTGTTTTAAACCTGGTTAAGATTACCAATTTTTCCAAGATATATAAGCACCATGCACTTCAATGTAAAATATGTTCCAGAATTATTACGATTTTCTACTGGCTCATGTTGACAGCTATGTATACCAATTAAGTTATTGAATCCAAAACATGAAGTATTTTGAATTGCTCTGAAATAGTTTGGAATTAATTCATATGTCTGATTTTCTAAATTGCAGATAAGCACCCTAGAAAGTCAGTTGGAGGCACCCGTTACAGAAGGAGGAGATAAATTCTCAGTCGGAGAGAGGCAGCTCATGTGAATGGCTAGAGCACTGCTTAGGGGTAGCAAGGTAAGATTAAAAAACTACACTAGGCCCAGGTATAAAGATAAACACAAATTTGGTGATAATGATGTACAAAACTAAATTAAGCACTCTTCAGGCTCAGGTTGAAACTCCTGTAACAGAAGGAAGGGATAATTTATCAGAACAATAGAAACAGCATTATATGTGTATGGCTAGAGCACTGCTTTTTGACGCTATGATATATACAGTGGGGTGTTAAAATATGATATATACACCATGGTGTTCAAATATGATATATACACCATGGGTTTAATAAAATAAGAACAAATTTGATGTTCACATTGTAAGAAACTAAAAGTAGATAAGCACTCTTGTACCCAGGTTGAAACTTCTGTTCCAGTAGGAGGGGATAATTTCTCAGTGCAATAGAGAAAGCATATGTGTATGGCTAGAGCACTGCTTTATAAGGTATGATATATATTCTGATATGTTAAAATAAGATATATATAAACAATTATGTTAAAATAAACACAGACTTGGCGTTCATGATAGATGAAGGTATATAAGCACTCTTGAGACTCAAATTGAAGCTCCCATCACTAAAGGAGAGGATAATTTCTCAGTTGGAGAGAGCCAGCTTATGTGTAGGTCTACAGCACTACATAAGAGCAGTTAGGTAAGGAAAGCTATGGAAGATTGTCGAGAACTTGTGGCCATGCATTTCAAAATGAACAGGAATAAATTTGTCAAACTTCCATGTTCATCAAGCTCTTTATTTTTAATATTTATTTTTCTTTTCTCGTCTCCAGATCTTGATGTTGGACGAGGCCACTGCAGCCATTGATACCGAGACAGATTCACTGATCCAGCAGACAATTAGACAAGAATTCAAAGATTGCACCATGTTGACCGTCGCTCACAGACTCAATACTATTCTGGATTCAGATAAAGTACTGGTGATGGATGATGGAAAGGTAAGAAATGATAGCAAGTCTCATACAGATGATGCGAAAGATTATATTTGAATTTGATGTTGGAATACTTAATAATATTGCCATAAAATGGACAGAATATTGGTATTCTTGCTACCTTAGTTTTTCATGAAATAATCATTCATGTTCGTTCACTATTAATTAATCATTTTGACAAGTCAATTATGACTGGGAGTAATATGCTCGCCCGGTTGCAGAAATTGGTTGTAATCAATAGCCAAACGATAGAAATTTTCAGTGTTTTCTGATTTGCCAATGGATTTGTCGGCATAGTAGTCTACAGTTACGTATATAAACCAAAACTGTATAAAAGAAAAGAGAAATAAGAACGTATGAAATCAACATAAAATGAGTATAGAATATTAACCCTATTCCAACTGGGGGGGGGGGTCAATTTGACCCCCCCCCTCCACAAATTTTGTGATCACGCCGCCGCGCAAAAATTTTTCACCGCGAGACTCGCTGACTTTTTACTTTCAACTTTTAAGACTATTTTCGCGAAAATCGGACATATGGTTACGTCGCCGCGCCACTTTTTGTACATGCATGTCAGACCGAAAATCGCTCAAAAACGTGATTTTGTGTACAAAGTCAATGTAAATTGGGATTTCAGTCTGAATTCATAAAGATGTAGTTATTTTCAATTGTATGGGTTATAATTAATTCATTTTAGCATAAATATGCTTCAAAAATGTTCTGCAATAAATTTCATTCAAAAAACTATAGAAAATAAAAGGTAAAAAAAACAAAGAAATACATAAGCAATTCATAAAACAATAAAAAACATAAGAAATACCTTGTCACACCAAATTTTTTTCCAAGTAGTTTTGTGAGGAATAATATGGAGAATATTTATACCAAAAATGAGCTTTCTAGGAGCTTCAATGAGTGAAATAAGGACAGAAAACAAGATTTCATGCATAAATTTGCATAATTGATTAATTAAAAGTAGAAATCATAAACTTTCAGAAAATCAAATTATACAGTCATGTAGTTTACACTCTACACTATGCGCGTGCAAAATTTCGTGGCGATCGCGCGATCCACGGCCGAGATCTGAAGGGGGGGTCAAATTGACCCCCCCCAGTATAAACTTGGTCTGAAAAAGCCCAGTTAAAATAGGGTTAAGCCATGACTTAATTCGTGAAGTTTTAAGGATACAAAATCAGTTTCTGATATGTTTTCCAAAAGGGACCTACAGTATTACTTGAATAATTTATTTTGCATTTGATGACTTCCCATTTATAGGGCTGTAAGTATAAATACATGGTTGTGTTCCATAAAGCTGTATGTAGATGTACACACGAATATACGAACGACTGGTGACCCTATGTTACATGCGATTCAGCAACAGGAACGTCATTGGGTGTGGGAAGGGGTCACCTGTCATTCGTAGAGGTGTGTGTAGATCTACGAACAACTTTATCAAACATAACCCATTTTAGGTAAAGCCATATTTAACACATACATTAATGTTCACAAATGTCTTGCTTTCTTCTCCTCCCATAGGTTGCTGAGTTTGACAAGCCAAGCGTACTCCTTGCCAACCCCAACTCTCTCTTCAGCGGTATGGTGGCAGCGGCAGAGTCAGCCCAGCATCAATAAAGAGGACCTCGTGTTGGTAGTTAATTAAGCCATACAGTAGCATTGCTCCTACTGGAGCACATCTATATGATCGCAGTTGATCATGTAGATGATCTTCGCAGTTGATCGTGCAATCGCGCCGAAAATTGGAATGTGCATGGCCTCTGATGTAAACTGCAAGAATGTCGTTTTGTAAAAAAATCTACTCACTTGTCACATTATGCTAATCTATGTTTTAAAAAAACAATTAAAATTAAATATATTTGTAACTCTTGGAATCATAGCCGCTTTTCGTGAAAGATGTCATTGATTCATGACACTGTAGACATCCTCACCAAGGTTTGTATTGAGATCAGAGGTCGGAAAATAATAATAATAATGAATGGCTTTTGTATAGCACTTATCAACTCTTCATGAGAATTCCCTAAGCACTCTACAATTGCAGCATAATTACCCCGTCTTTAACAGTGCAGCTATTAGCGCATAAGCTTTTTTGAGGAATAAATTCCTGCCAGGTACCCATTCACCTCACCTGGGTTTAGTGCAGCACAAGTGGATGAATTTCTTTCTAAAGGAAATCAGCGCCATGGGTAGGTTTCGAACCTACGACCCTCTGGTTGAAAGGCGAGAGACAGAACCACTACACCATAGCGCCCCCATACACGTCTTCTCTCGTCAGTGGTATGATTACAGCGTCAGAAAAGAAAGAAAGAAAGTGACTTCCTCCAAAATGTTCAGTCTTTTTAAACCAAGCATATCTCGTATAGGACCTCTTGTAGCATTTTGTAATATTCCCAATGGAAATCGATAGCTCATCAAACTATGTCTTTTAAACAGCCTACATAATTTCTATTTTACACTTGTAAATACTTTAAAATAGATGTCACAAGTGATGGGACAAAAGTGTTCTCAGAAAAGAAAATAAGATTTGAGCAATAGACTCGCTCATAATTCAGAAGCATTTTATGTAGCAATGTATTTAAATGCATGAATATCGCATTCTTATTATCAAAGCTCTTTCTACAATACAAAAGACCTTTGAGATAAAATTCTTATTTTATTCTCGCTGTATATCACTGGAACATTGTTTCAGAACTTTCGAGGAATAAAAGGGTGTAGAACGTATCAATAGGAAGGTTCAATAAAATAAATGCCTGATTCATAATAATGCCACTGTACGACAAATGAAGATATAATCATCCCTTATCTCAGTTATTACAAAAGTTATAGTTTGCTGGTGAAAGAATTAAAAATGTTTGATATGGAATATGCAGACCTGAAATTAAAGGTCAGGGATTATTTACCTACTTGAGCGAGTGACATTCCAAAATATTATCTTTTTAAAAGGTAATTATGTATTGACTTTATTAGCTTTGGTTTATATTGTATGATTTAATTTTTCACTTAATAGTGCAGTATTATAATTTCATCATCATAGCCATATAGCAAGACGCTCTTTGAAATATTGGGAGAGCTTTTTGAAGTGTAATGTGTCTTGCATGTTATATGGAAATGAATTTATATTGGATTAAATTATACCTTCAGTATTCATTATTACTAAGAATATGGATTTCCTTGTACATCATGTTTTGATATACAATAACTAATGATAATGATAAAATGCATTCATATTGCACTTATGTGTTTCTAAGCTCTTTAATAGTTCTATAAAGAAATGTCAATGTCTATTCATCAGGGTGTAAAGCATAATTTATTGTTATAAGTGAGACTTGGAAAACTCTTGAAGAAAAGTTTTTGATGAATGTGACTCCTTAAAATTCTGTATTATATCTTGGTATTTTTTCATTTAATAACCACAGACATTATATTGCTATCTATGCATTTTGATTATCAATTGATTTGAATAAATTGTAATATTGAAATATAATTCGTGCTTTGTATAATGCCATTTTTTATCATAATGAAATCATAATTCATATGTTGAAAAGAGTTTCCAAAAGTAATAAAAATGTGCATATATGTTAGGTATTCAATGGACTTTCAGATTTAATGAATTAGCAGATGAGAGAGAAATAAATGTCAAACAAGCTATATTTTTACTCTCAAGAAAATAAACAGTATTTATGTTCTTATAATTATGAATTGAGAATTTGCCAATTATTTGTATATATTGTAAATTACAGAGATTATGCAAAAAAGTGAATGAAAATGTTCTTTTTAACATATTTTAAAGAAGAAAGACATTGTCAAGATTGAATGGTGCTGTTTGAGATATATGCGAAATAAATTATGAGAACAAGAAGAATTGTTTATCTGGATTGATACATATTTGCAGTGTGTGGCTTTTAACCCATCATGTCATTTTTAGTTTGTAATTTTATTCTAAATGAAGGTCTCCAGTTCTAGTGATAACAAAAAAAAATTCATTCATTCTTTGGAGGCTCAAAAATGAAAACTTTTGCTTACAACAGGCACCACAGAATGTCTGGAATATTGGAAGGGCTGTGTATTTAAAGGGGAACTACACTCAGACATTAAATTGCTATCATTAAATGAAGAAAAATAAGATGAACAAACTGTGAAAATTTGAGCAAAATTGGATAATCCATTCAAAAGTTATGAATTTTCAAAGTTGTGATATACACCCCCATGGGCTCCTTAAATTGGCAAACGTATAGGCACAAAATGGCTGACAACATGGAGAAATCTCCATTCACTTTGTACACAAAATTTCAAATTTTCTTCTTTTTCCAGAAAAGTAGACAGAGTGATGTTTTCTCGGTTAAATATATTATAGCCAAAGCAATTCTGCAAGCATTCCAGAAAGATCGATGGTGATTCCTCATTTGAAATATGATATTGATCCATTTTCAATAAATCTATATACAAAGTGAATAAGGAGTTCTCCATGTATATGACATCACAGATAATGCTAATTGGCTATACGTTGCCAATTCAAGGATGCCCAGCACAGATGGAAATGATAACTTTGAAAATTCATAACTTTTGAACGGATTATCAGATTTTGCTCAAATTTTCACAGTATATTCATCTGATTTTTCTTCATATACTGACTAAACATTATTGTCTGGGTGTAATTCCCCTTTAAATTCACGCACTGCAATAGGTTTGATCGCTTTTTCTGCAGCCCCCAGCCCCCGGTTCTGTGATTCCTGTATAAGTTCTGATCACAGCCCTCTGTTTGCCCTCAACTGCATATGTCAAGTATTTATGATTTGATGTCCTTTGGCCTTGATTGTTTCTGGGACCACTGTACGACACACTCCTGACAAGCAAACACTCAAAAAGGGTCTTTAGGGATTTTGCATCCCCTTTAAACAAACCCCCTGCTTTTTTATGGTGGTTTCTGCTGAATAAGGGCGGAGGTTGATGGACCCCAATGCACCCATTTATCATAAAATACAGAGGGAATCATATTAATTAAAATGTGTGTTACTGGTTCAACAAAATAATTTAATGCAACAATACCCATTGGCTACCATCACCTTGTGAAAACACAAACAATATGACAACAGATGTTTTTAATGGAGATTTCCAAAGTTTCTTGCAATGAATCTCCTGCAGGTTCAACTTTCCCAGAAGGCATCTTAAAAAAACCCTTCACTATTGTCCTGGATTCTCATTGGTGACAGTACTTTTTTTTCTTGTTTGAATGTAATTTTGCTCTACAAAATCAGGAAGCTAGGGGCTTTTACATTTAATATGTGAAGGCCTAGGGTATTTTGTAAAAAGAAATGATAATACACAGCCCCCAATCAATTTTCAAATCATTACCGGGTATACAGAGTCAGTGGGGAGAGAGAAAAAAAGAGATAATTGAAAATATAGGTATAGGTTATAAAGAAAAAGAGAGTATTTGAATTAATTTAGATGCTGATATTGACATGTTAAAAAAAGTGGGAACAACTATGTAAAATACAAGGAGAGAAGGAGTAGAAACGAGGGACAATCTTTGGTCCGGGTTGGAGGCGGATCCAAAATTTGTTTATGTGTGGTGGGGTACAAAAGAGATTCTTGCCCACTGACATGTTGATAAACAAAAACAAATAAAACCTAAGGCCCGTATTCTGATAGCGAGATTTAACTTAACTTATGTCTAAGTCATTGTTATTTAGACCATTGGTTTAACTTTTGAATAGCCCTGGTCTAAATAACAATGGCTTAATCCCGGGTTAACTTTTAACCCCGCTATTGGAATATGGGCCTAAGGGTTTCATCTACGATCCAATCAATAATGCACATTCTTTTGGCGCCAGTAAGTATCTTTGTACATAACATTAATTTTGTTCAGTTTAAATCACATGCATCTATCACTTCAGTGTGATATTAAAATTACGATTAGTATGCAAGCACCCTTGATTCTGTTTAAGTTAAGACCCGACGTGACTGACTGTGCCCCCTCCCCCGCCCCCTCCGATTCCTTTACGAGCTGACAAGTAAGAAACAAGGGGGAAAATGTCATCAGATCCAAATTTTGCGCCCCAATCGCCAACTTTGCGCCCTTAGTGAACATTTGGCACCCCTAACTCTGACCCAGTGTATCCATGCAGCCCATCCCCCTCCCCCCTCCGCCCCACGGGGTGCGCATAATAAATTGCCTAAATGATTGGAGAACATTTCAAATTATACCTTGGAAATATATGTTTCATATAACTTCTTTCTGTAAACTTGTGAGTGACAAATGTGCTCAAATAGCACGCCTGATTATTCATTCCAAACCATGATGGTCAGCGCATTGATATGTGATTGTGCTAAAAAAAAACCCGTCTAATAAATGTTATCATTATTATCTTACAATGAGGGGGGGGGGGGGGGGGGGCGGGGTGTTCAACAATTCCCTTCAAAATCCCCACAACAAAAGAGAAACAAACGCTCCCTTGCCGATTTATACCTTGGCGCCCAAAACCCCCCTTGTGGGAAAAAGCTAGATCTGCCCCAGGGATCACCCCTGGATGTTCGGCGTCAAGAAAATACTTGCCTAAGGTGGCGGGTTTTTTTTCCAAGCCACAAGAGCGAGTCCCGTGCTACGTCCAACACTGAGCACACCTTCTTTTCTCCTATGTAGTCACACAATAAACCCTCGGGATTTTATTAGCATCTCGATCTTCCCGTGCCGCTCAGGCAAAAGCCCCATGTAGAAGTGTGTTCAAACGTCCCACCAAGCCTTTTAAAATGCCTTCCTTACGCCCCATCCTCATGAATTTTAGGAGTGGCCATGAATTACGGGAAGATACCCTTCTTGGATGGGGATGGAAAGACACCCAGTGCCAAAAAGGTTGCCTGTGGGATCCAGCAAATCAGCCCCTCCCCCCGTTTTAAAGGGCTTAATAAAAAAAAAAATGCAGGCGTTGATGTGGTATACACTTCAAAGGAAATGACCCCGTGTTGGGGGGGGGGGGGGGGGGCTTACACCTGAATAGCCCGACTTGTTAATTGTGCACATACCTATTTGACCAGTACTAGCAAATTCATGAACTAGGATTGGCCCACGGGTGATGTTGAAGGGGGGGGGGGGTAACCTATCTCCTCAAGCTTGGCTGAAAATCATAAAGAAAAAAAAAAACCGCACATGCAGATGTACAACAACTTTCATATATGCTGACATATTAAAAGTCTTTGTTTCTTGTCGTAGCTCCACCTTTGCCAAATGGTGGAGACGGTTGGGGGAGGGGGGGGAGAGGCTGGGAGGAGGAGGGAAGATGATGGCAAACGAGATGTATAGGCCAATGAAAAAAAAAAAAACCCACCCAAACAGCAACAACAGCACAAAGAAAGTGTGTGTGTGTGGGGGGCATGAATAGGAAGGCGTGCCATGATGTCTATATAGGGAACAAAGGTTCATGTGGCACCGATGGGGGACCTTATCCACCCCTTGGATCAGAGTATTCCATTGAAATATTACATTTGGACCCAAGTTTCAAATATTTCATTTTTTATTTGCCTACTTACATACACCAGCCGGGTAGCCAACGTAAACACAAATTTTTAACTGCGACTGGGGAAAACCAAATCTATTTTAGGATCTTTATCTCGATTGCAATCATGAGTTTTTCATACACAGTGGGTGGGAAGTCCCTCACGCACACTAAGAAAGGAAATCAGGGACAGAATCGTAATAAAGGAACCGGGAGCTCAAAGCCAAGCAAAGATTCATCATTATCGTCAGTCTCCGACATCAGGCAGCGGGAAGGTCAGAGAACTACAGCGGGAGAGCAGCCGGGGAGTGACATTAACACAAGCCCGAATGCACGTAAGACAACAAGAACTAGTAAACCCATCGAGAATCAACCGAAAGTATCCAACATCGTGACGCTTTCTGATTTACAAAACCATCAAAACAAAACCAACACTGATCTGAAACTAAAAGAAGTTAATAAGAGGACTAATAATTCTGCAATAGCTAATAAAAATTCTGTTTCAACTGGACGAAAATTAGGAGGCATTGCCATTGTCAATGCTGATACAAACTCAAATTCCTTCAAAACATCTCCCATTTCTACTACCAGCGGGGGAGTTAAGAATAAGAGACCTGGTAATAAGACTATTACCTCCAATTACAGCACACCTTTAAAATCTGAGAATTTAGATAAGAATCATAACTCGAAGACAATTCATTCACCAAGTGATAAAGTTAAAAGAACTTCAAAGCCAAGTAGATTGCCAGATGCAAAGACTTCTCCAAGTTGGCAAACAAGTGTTAGAGGAAGAGAAAAACAAAGTGTGAGAAGAGGCATGGCATCTAACAGTGGATACACGAGCAGTAGCTTATACTCCGCAAACCCTCGACCAGTAGGTCAGAGACGTCCAGGGGAGAATGGTTCAATCCAGAATCGCCAGCAGCAAGGGACGTCAACTGAAGGATCACAAGGAAGCCCTCAACAGAATAATGAAAGGTCAGGAATCGGTCTACTTTAATCAGCTATTTTCAATCCTGCCAATAATAGATACACATACCTTCAATTATATACTACTCAGCTTGGAAGAGTTTCAAGAGCACTTTGGATTTGATAGGTTGTTACTTCATTTTATTTTTTTTATTTTGTTCCAACATATTTATTCAAGACCAGTTATGTTTTTACATAATGGTCCTGAGATTCAAATGCCTAGAAATAGGATAGCAATATTTCTTGATTATACTAGTTCTTATTTAAACATGGTTTCTTTTTTGGTTCTATTGCTTGAGAGGGTTGAATTTGATTGTCTTGGCACAATCGTGAAATTATATCTCGGCTATCGTCTCTTTGCTAATATAAGATGTCTGACAGTTGTACATGTACTTGTGTCACTCCCTTATTACAACGTTTAATTGTCTACTCTAGAGGAAATAGATAAGATCAAGCAAGAAGTAGGTCGCTGAGACCATTATGTGTAATATTGATCCTTGCCTCTCGGGGAGCATTAGATGGATAGCTTTGAATCATCTTGATATTTTGTATGCACTACCAACACTAATGGGGTGTTGTTCAAAATCATCTGCAAATCAACTGCAACTTTGCACATTGTAACGCTCATTTTCATTTGCGCATGGTATGCGCATTTACCAAAACGCGCATGAATCAAAGATTTTGAATGGTAAGTTCCGATCAACTGCAACTTGCGATCAATTGCAACTTTTGAGCAACACCCCCTTAGTGTGATAGTTTGGTTGTTAAACTGAACAGTAAATCAACTATGCTTTTGCCACCTACAAAGTAGTTAAATGTGAAGCTGTTAGTTGTTAACATGATTCCTCTATTATTTTATGGTTTTATTCTGGCCATATGCTTTTTTTTCTTCAAATTTCATTACATTTGAATGCAGGACCAATATTTGTAAAAATTCAAATCATGTAGAATTCCTGTTTTCTTTTTTAATATACATATTATAGTTTGTGCACTTTCAATAATTTCATAACAATTTATTTTTGTCACATCAATGTAAAACATTGTTTGATTACATTTTCATTTTGTTTGTAACCTGTTTTTTTTTGTCTATATTTTATAGCTCTGGGTCTTACCGAGTTATTCCACCCAATCCTTCAAAGAGAGAGAAACTATTGAACAGTAAGTCGGTACTTGACTAATATTCCCTTATGGGCTAAACTTAATGTTAAAGGCTTTTAAAGGTCCACTATTATGAAAATACAAGTTGATCTGTATTGATGTATTATACCATTATCAATACCCTTTTTACTGAAAGAGAGTCCAAATGTGTTTCATATATTTTATA
>BQKZ01000885.1:60933-87329 GCA_036244855.1 Temnopleurus reevesii
ATTCATAACTTTTGAATGGATAGTCGGATTTTGCTCAAATTTTCACAGTTTGACCACTGTATTTTTCTTCATCAACTGAGCGCACTCAAATGTCTGGGTGAAGTTCCCCTTTAAACAGCCCATCATGAGAATAAATACATGTCTTGAGTAGCGGGTGGAATGTACATTGTATGGGTGCGAGGGAGATATATGATTTTGGAAGCCATGCCAGAAAAGAAGTCATGGAAAGTAGCAATTTAGTTGTGAAAATGTGATGGAAAAATCATGGATTTCTGTTTTCAAATTTCTTTGGGAATCCTCATTAAACGGAGGTCGAAAATTTTCAGGCTGGTGGTGAATTCCTCAACACTGAATTTGAGAGTAGTGTTACATCACAGCAAAATTTGTTTGTAATGGAGAAAGGTTTTAAACAATATCAGGTGCAGGAAAAAACTGCATTTTTTTTTCTTTTTGAAAATCATGTCAAAAGTTGCACGTGAAAGAAAAGCAATACTAAATGCACACTCCAAAGCAGTTGGTAGGGACCACTTTTAAGCCCCCACCCCCACCAAAATTGTTCGGATGTCCAGAATGACTTATAGAAAAATATCATCAGTTGATCTATTTTAATCTATTTTAGTTTTATTTTTTAAACAGATTTCACAAGAACGTGAATATCTGAAAATGACCTTTCACCTTTTACTTCACATGTTTATACTGAAAATTCAAGTTATATTATCATATTTTCCTGTGATTTTTTTTTCAAATTGTAGTGAAAAGCCCCCCCCCCCCAAAAAAAAAAAAAAAAAAAAAAAAAAAAGTTTAGATCAGGCAACTTTCAGAGGGTCGATCGGTCTTGTGCATTCTTTTTTATAGTTTTTTTTTTAGGCGGGGGCCTTGAAGATAGAATACTACTTTTGCGAGCTAAAATCTGACATTCCAAGAATTTAGTGTTATGATAAAGGGTATAAATGACCATGATTTATCGCCAATTTATCCGTAACTTTTTTTAGTAAGGTACATGTACTTTTAGAGTGGATTTAGGTTCAACAATGTACTCAAAGCTCATGAACGATTTGTTAAATACATGTACAGTACCAACTAGCTATCTGTAGCGACACTAGTTACATGTGCACTTAAAGATATATTCTGGTATTTGTTAAAAAAATAAAATAAATGTTCACAGAATCGCACAAAATGTGAGGAGAATGTTCAGAACTATGAATAAATAATATGTGCCAAAGTGTTTTGCAAGAAAATGTATAATGGCAGAGAAATGTGCAAATAAAGGGTCAAAATTGGGCCATGTCGGGCCGACAGATTTTATACCAGTCCCACGCGCTGCTTCCTGTGTTTGCTGCAGTGGACAGAGCACGTGGAGAATGACATAATTTCGCTTTTAACCGGTTTGAGGTTATCATATTAGTTTTCCCTTGTCTACACAAGTCACGTTGTGCTTTGTTTGTAACATAAGATTATTTTAATCATTCATTTTTCCAAATTGAAGTTCTTTGCAAGTACTCGATATTCGCTTTAAATACATGTATTTGTAATTACATGCTATATCACGTTTTACAATATTTCCATGATATACATGTACAGTTAACTCTGCCTACATTGTACATAGAATCTCTTGTGACCACAAAACTCTGGTTGATTCCCACTGTGGAGAAATTCGACTTACTAGCGCTAAATAACACATGTCTCACATGATTTGTTAAAAAAGTTGCATCGACTTCTAAAATTATTCAGTTCAGACAAGTACGACTTTAATAGGCAGAGTTGACTGTCCATGTTTTGTATTCAGCAGTTGACAAATTATCATTCTTTTTATTTTCCAGATCAGGTCAAATGTTTAATGTTTTCTGTTTCATATATCTATATTTGTGCCCTCTATTGCAGTACTTTTTTTCCAAAACTCAACACAGTACTTCATGTGATATTTTAGCAATATTGAATGGCCTCAGGGCAACACGACAAATATTGCTCGAATCGCAGATGAGGGTGATATTTGTCGGCCCTGAGGCATTTCAATATTGCTATTATTAACCAAATTAGACATCTAGAGCCGAATCAGAAACATTTTAGAATATTTTGAATATCTATTGCATTTCACTCAACACAGAAATTATTATATAACATTGAAATAAAGGCTCCGATATAATAAAACCAACCGCCGAAAGTGTTGGGTTGTCATCTAAATGTCACTTTGCATGCCATTGTGAAGTCATCAACACGTGCCTTCATCAAGATCGCGTAATTAGCAAGTATGCGCATTTAGTGACGCAGTGATGATATATGCACTTGATTTTTACACGCAATTCACCTTAGACTTTTCTGAGCGGGCAATGTAAGTAAATAATTGACTGGGCAATTATGCTTTCTATCCAAATCGGGCGATGCGGTTAATAATAGTTGATATCAGGAGATATATGATATAAAGTGTGAACAACGTTATTTCTTTATCTAAATCTAGGCATAAATGATTGCTCATGAACGAATTTCCGTAATCAGGGTGATGTTTCACCAAATTGTTTGTATACGTATGCACAACTTTAAAGGGGAATTACACCCAGAAAATAATGTACGGTCAGTAAATGAAGAAAAATCAGATGAACAAACTGTGAAAATTTGAGCAAAATCGGATCATCCGTTCAAAAGTTCTGAATTTTCAAAGTTTTCATTTCCACCTGTGCTGGGCATCCTTGAATTGGCAACGTATAGCCAATTAGCATAATCTGTGATGTCATACATGGAGAACCCCTCATTTACTTTGTTATAAATTTATCGAAAATGGATCAATACTCATATTTCAAATGAGGAATCAACACCGTTCTTTCTGGAATGCTTGCAGAATTGATGTGGCTATAATATATGTAACCGAAAAAAAAAATGAGGGGTGTAAATAAAAACTTTAAAAATTCATAACTTTTGAATGGATTATCCGATTTTGCTCAAATGTTCAGTTTGTTCATCTTATTTTTCTTCATTCAATGATAGTAATTTAATGTCTGAGTATAGTTCCCCTTTAAGAAAGACTGTAATACATAAATTGTAAGAATCTTGATCATTTCTTAAGTTGTGAAGCATCGCCCAGGATTGGGTTACCGAACTAGCATGAATTGTTAACGGGGGGAAATGCATAGTAGCATCTTCGATTATTAGGTTTTTTTTGTTGTTGGTGGGGAGAATTTAATATAGAAAAGAATATAATTATAGAAAAAATGTACATGTATTCGTGTGCCATACCTTGCAATAAATAAACATTACAATTTAAGCACCGTGATTACCAACTCTCTTTATTTGTGTTTATAATTTATCTGAATAATATTACAAGCAATTCATGATTGTATACAGTAAAAATGGCATCAAGACATCTGGTAAAAAAGAGATACATATTTCTGCTACATGTATAAAAAAGTTAATTTTAACGACCGAAAATGATCTCACTAGGCTGAGTTCCCAAATACCTATTTGAAGAATAAGTGTGCAACTTTTTCCTATTTATAACAAATTCATCTTAAACATTACAATTTCTAGCTGAATGGAAAGCATTCCACACAAAAAGCTGAAATTTTCAACAGTGGTTTAGTTCATGGTTTAAAACATGCGATGGTCTAAATTCAGGGGTAAATGCACTTGATTTACGTGCCAGTGTACATTCAAATTCATGCAAGTTTCTTGCTAACAAAAGTACATTGAAGTTCAGTGTATTCCTTAATCCAGTTACTAACAATTGAGCTACAATACAGTCTAACCTCTTTAAAACGAGGTTGTTGGGACCAGAACAATTACCTCTTTGAAACCTTGTTATATCAGGGCCAACATACAATAGAATACAAAGAAAAGGTACTAGGAAAATTACCTTGCTATAACGAGAGCTTGTTATATCAGTGCTCTTTTTAACAAGGTTTGACTGTACTTTGAATACACGTTGCATACATTACTTGTTGCTATGCCCGGAAAGCTTTTGGGTTGTCAAGTACATCCTTTGTGCATAGAAAACACAAAAATATGCATCTATTAGTGAACCCACTTTGTCACATTAACCAATCCCATGATTTGAACCATGGTCTAAAATAAACCACTGTCACATATACCATTCAATACAGTCAAACCTCGTTATAATGAGGTCCTTGGCCTTGTGACCAGAGAAATTATCTCTTTATATCGAAACCTTGTTATATCAGGGCCCAAATACAATGAAATACAAAGAGATGGGACCAGGAAAGCTACCTTGTTATAACGAGACCTCATTATATCAGTGCTCTTTATAACTAGGTTGGACTGTACATGTACCTTAATCTAGGCATTCCACGGCTCTGTCATGTCTGTTACACTAATAGCAAGTGCATCTCTCCATGATATTCCATGAAGTTTGATGTATTTGTCACATATATATATGTGCTCCATACATATTGAATTCAAATGAATTTCAACAAATACAGTACTTGTCAAGTGATTACCTTGTGGCATAAGGTACATGAAACATTTGAAGCATTGCCGATCTTTAGCCATTATTACGATACAAATTAAAAGATGTGAATATTGCAGTAGGCTGATTGATCTATCTACATGTACATATCATATGGGGCATGTATTTATACATACATTGAGTTTAAATAGTGCATGGTCTATCATGCACTATACAGTCTAACCTCGTTATAATGAGGTCGTTGAGACCAGAGAAATTATCTCTTTATATCGAAACCTTGTTATATCGGGGCCAAAATACAATAAAATACAAAGAAAAGGTACCAGGAAAATTACCTTGCTATAACGAGAGCTCGTTATATCAGTGCTCTTTATAACAAGGTTTGACTGTACTTGGAATACACTTTGCATACATTACTTGTTGCCATGCCGGGAAAGCTTTTGGGTTGTCGAGTACATCTTTTGTGCATATAAAACACAAAAATATGCATCTATTAGCGAACCCACTTTGTCACATTCATACGTAAAGTTAAACTCATAAACCCCTAAGGTCGCTGATACCATTCAATACAGTCAAACCTCATTATAATGAGGTCCTTATGACCAGAGAAATTATCTCTTTATATCGAAACATTGTTATATCAGGGCCAAAATCCAAAGAGATGGGACCAGGAAAATTACCTTGTTATATTGGTGCTCTCTATAACAAGGTTTGACTGTACTAGATTATGTGCACAACAAATTACTAAATTATCCTGATTGCTATTTTTCTCTTTCACCGAGACGACAAGCAGGGATAAATGGACCTGCACAAGAGAACATTTGGGGTTCATATACATGTACTGTAGTACTGTATAAGCCAACATTTTAGGGTCCAGACGTTTTCGCGATTTTGGACCAGTTCTATATATTAGCGTGTTGTTATTTCCAACTTTTTGACAGTGATTGTACACATATGATTGATCATAATACGGTGAGGAAATTTTCGCGAGGTCAAGACCGTGAAATTTGCAAAAATAAAACCACCGCAAAAATTTCAGCTTATACAGTATTTAGTCCAATACTATTGCACCAATGGAACGTGAATTAATTGTTACAATAACTGAACCAGAGATCTGATTACATCACACTACATTACAAGCTTAAAGATTGCTTAAACTCTAATTCCTGTAAAATTACGCAGGCTAACTAATAGATGTAAATTTTATGCATACCTCTATCACAAAGGTTTCTCTTGACAACCCGAAAGCTTGCCCAAGGCTTGCCCAACATAGCAATAAGTAATGTATGCAAACTGCATTCCAAGTAATATAATACAATTGTTACTAACGGGTTAAAGGAATACCACGTAACTATGTTCTTGAGCTAGATTGGTGCATATATTTGAATCTATTAGTAAACCGGACTATTCCTGTAAACTTGTGATACTAATTAGCCATACACTAAAGTACAACCCCATATCCTGTTGAATAATACACATGATCCTATGGAACAATAAACAGAATATGGGGTTGAGTCAGTGTATAGTATCTATACAAATAGCTAATTGGTACTGATACAATGAAAGCGACAATTGAGCTGTGGAATTTTGGCACGATTCAAATAAATTCTAATTTTGAACTTACATCAAAACTGTATGACTTCTTTGATTCAAACATGTAGTGAAAATTGAGCTGTAGCATGTACAGTAGAATAAGAACAATTAAATTCTTAATTTTGAGATTACATTATTCTAACAAGCACAAAGAGTTGCTGATAAGAAATTACAACATGCACTTAGCAGCTACGTATAAAGACAAACATTATTTAGAATCTTTAGTATTATATACATTTATACAGGATAAAAAGTTACATAGAAAGATCTCCCATACTATCATTACCACAATTAAGAAATTCTATATTTACATGTACACGTAGAACAATCTCATACACAATGCATGGACATGAATAAGTTACGAAAGTTTGGTGAAGAATTGTACACAAAAATTTCTAGTCTACAATATTATGATTCGTGCAGTCATTTACACATTACATACTACAGTCTCACGTCATTATAATGAGGTCCTTAGGACCAGAGCAATTACCTCTTTATATTGAAAGCTTGTTATATCAGGGCCAAAATACAATAAAATACAAAGAAATGGGACTAGCAAAATTACCTTATTACAATGAGAGCTTGTTATATCAGTGCTCTTTATAACGAGGTTTGACTGTACTCCATACTAGCAACAATATTTATGGCTTAGAGTTGAAGACAAGTTGAGACCCTTCTGTTTCAAAATCATTCACACTTAAGGATGATTAAATACATGGTTTGGTGATCAATCGATTGGTTTATTCTAGAACGAGCCGTGTTTGCTAATATTTTTTTAGCAAATCGCATTTCACACTTGATTTTCATAAATGGGCAATTCTGTAAAATTGCTTTTGTTTGAGCCAACTTTTCTCCACTTCATGAACTACTGCGGAAACTTAGTATACATGTACATGTACATGTACAAGTAAAAAGATTTGATATAACAATAATCCTGATATGAAGAGGTTTAACAATCAGGATTGTGTTTCATAAAGCTGTGCGTAGATACAATGTATACCCATTAATGTATGAACGACTGGTGATCCTTTCTTCGATGCAATACAGNTTCGCATGTGAATTTATTGCCCGCTGTTTTTACACGCAAAATCCCATAGACATTTGACAGCGGGCAATAAAGTAATTTATTGACCGCTCTGTCTTTTACGGGGCAATAAAGTGGAAAAATCACATGGCTCAGATGTCTGATACGGTTAATAATACTTCATAATAGCAACAAGATTCATGGCACACAATTAAAGACAAGTTGAGACCCTTCTGTTTCAACATGATTCACACCTCCGGATAATTAAATACATGGTTTGATGATCAATCGATTCTCCCTATAGCTCTCCGAATCTGAACGCCTGCAGCGCACTAATTATTTTGGCCCAGATTCTTGGCACAGGTACTTCTGGTAACATTCGCGCATTTTCAAAAGTCTATAGGCTTTCTACGGTAAACTTCGTCAGCGGCTTGTAGTGTCATATTTTTTAAATCAATTTTTGCGAATAAAAGCATCATTTTATATATTTTTCTTTCACATCTGCATTTATTTGTTATATGGGTTTCTTTTGCGAAGCGGCCCAATGCTGGGCTTCTGACGCAAAACAAAGAAATTACGCTAAATACACATGGATTGAAATTTCTTAGTTAGTATACAGTGAAATCAAGATAGATCCCGGAAGTGAGCGTACCAAAACCAAAGTGCGTGATATCGATATCACAATATCGGGTGATATCGGCTATATGCGATAGGGAGAATTGGTTTATTCTAGAAGGAGCAGTGTTTGCTAACATTTTTAATAGCAAATAGGGTTTCACACTTGATTTTCATAAATGGGCAATTCTGTAAAATTTTGTCAAACTTTCGTTTGAGCCAACTTTTCTCCACTTTACTCCCCCTCATGAACCACTGTGGAAACTTGGTATACATGTACATGTACAAGTAAAAAGATCTGATATAACAATAATCCTGATATAAAGAGGTTGAACAATCAGGATTGTGTTTCATAAAGCTGTGCGTAGATACAATGTATACACATTAATGTATGAACGACTGGTGATCCTTTCTTCGATGCAATACAGCGTCAGGAATTATTATTGAGTGCCAGACAGGATCACAAGTCGATTGTATAGTCATGCGTAGATCTATGAATAGCTTTATGAAACACAACCCTGGGCGGTGTTTCACCAAGTCGTTCTTAAAGTTACGCACAACTTTACGTTCGACTGGTATCAGTTTTTGCGCTAGATGTGAATGTAAATCATTACGTACAAGAAGGGGTACCAGTCGAACGTAAAGTTGTGCGTAAAGTCTTTGTTATCTTGGTGAAACACCGCCCTGGTCCTACATGTAGTTCTTATAACTTATTGGCCCGTATTCCGATAGCGAGGTTTAAGTTAACCCTGGTCTAAATCTGTGGTTTAAGTATGGAAAGCCAAAAGTGCCAAAAATTTATTTACAATGAATAATTTGTATGTTAACTGCTCTCTTTTCCCATACTCTAATAATGTAGAAATCTATTGAAATTTTTATTCCGAGACAGTTTTAAATAATATGAGTGCCAAATGTGCTGGTAAATTAAACATCAACTATTACAGATTCAAGCCTCTTTTGGCTCTCCATACTTAAACCACAGATTTAGACCAGGGTTAAGTTAAACCTCGCTATCGGAATACGGGCCAATGAGTTTTTTTACCCTACCACAGTGACAAGAATACTGCTAAAACAAAGCATTTTATATGGTACCCATCAAATAGCCCTGTTATACTAAGTTTCCATCTTATTGGTGTGTTGGCTCAATCAGTAGCGTGCACGCTCACAAGAGGGAGGTCCGGAATTCAATTCATGGCCACGTCATACCAAAAGACATAAGTATAAGATGGTACTTGCTGCTATCCTGTTTGACGTTCAACAAGAAAGCGATACAGCAATGTCGAACTGGTACTGCTCAGCAGCTGCCAGGCACATAATCCAAATGGGCAAAAAGAATTTCATCTACGGTTTAATAAAATTTGGAGTTGACTATTTGAAAAAGATTTATCACTTGTTTTCATTTACTCAAGCAATGATCATTTAAAGGCATTATATATATATTTTTTTAAAAGGAGAGATTCCCCAAAAATAATATTTCTATAACAGGAGCAGAAAAATCAGATGAACAGAACCATAAAAGTTTGAGAAAAAATGGCAAATGATGACGTCATAGGTGCATATCTGACCATTCATTACATTCATATCAATGTCATTAAATGTTACTTTTTTCCCCAAAAATAAGATTTCCTCAAAACTTTAACCGTAGAATATCTTTATGATAGATATATAGAACCACTATTTGCATGCTTACATTCATACAAACTTTGCAACTTTTTATAAAAATGATGAGTTTTCCACCTTATTTATAATGAAAATTCTAGTTAGTTGTCATCAAATTGGCGACATCTCTGGAAATTTCCATTGATTTGCCCATTTTTTCAAATCTTGTCTGATTTTCTTCAAACTTTTTTGTTTTACTCACCAATTTTTGTCTGCTTCTGTAAAAAAATTATTATTTTGGGGTAGACTCTTCTTTTAAATCAGATGTGAAAAGTGAAAAGTTTTCTCAGTACCTATGAATCAAATTGGTTGGTGTGATACAAGGAAGGGACAAGGTCACCCCTTGTGTGGAAGCGTCGTGGTCGAGTGGTTCTAATTCTCGCCTTCCATGCAGAGGTCCGTGGTTTGATTCTCATCCATGGCGTTAATTTCCATCAGCAAGAAATTCATCAACATTGTGCTGCACTCAACCCAGATGAGGTGACTATGTACCAGGTAGGGATATATGCCTTGAAATGCATAAGTGCCTCATAAGCTGCTATTACTAAGTCAGGGTTATATGGTGCTTAGAGACTTCGAACAGAGGTAATAAGGGCTAGCAAGAATATTAATATTACTATCATAATTACCTGTTCAAATTCTCAATTCATCTTTGCTAGTTTGAACCTCCCGTATTGTTAAAACTATTACCCTGTTGGGATGATAAGCCAGCCATACCAGGGAACCTGTTAGTCAATGGTAGTGCTAAGGGCACGCCCCCTCTGTTGCTTTCAGTCTCATTCCTCACATTGGATTCGGTAGGCCGCGGCGGAATAAGCGCACTTCTCGCATGACTTTCCGTCACCGCAATCAAATTAGATTCTGTAAGCCGAGACGGGATGAAGATACCCCCTGGGTGGCTTTCAGAATCCTTTCTCAAATTAGACTCTGTGAGCCGAGGCGGGATGAAGGTACCCCCTGGGTGGCTTTCAGAATCCTTTCTCAAATTAGACTCTGTGAGCCGAGGAGGGATAAGAGCAAATCAAACATGACTTTCAGTTACCGCAATCAAATTGGATTCTGTTGGCCTATGAGGGTTAAGTGCGCCTCTCACATGACTTTCAGTTACCGCAATCAAATTGGATTCTGTTGGCCTATGAGGGTTAAGTGCAGCTCTTGCATGACTTTCATTCATCGCAATCAAATTAGATTCTGTGAGTTGAGACGCGACAGGTGGACCCCTAATGTGACTTTCCGTGCCTCTAAGCTGAGTATAAGGTTCAGCAAATCGAGAAAGTATAAGGGCATCCCCTCCCGGATGGCTTCCAATCTCTCTAATCAAATTGGTTTCAGTGAGCCGAGAAGGGCCAAGGCCACTTCTTACTTGATTATCAACTTCTCTGATCAAATTGGTTTCAGTCAGCCTGGGAGGGCCAAGGCTACCTCCTATATAGCTTCCAGTCTCCTTTCTCAAATTAGATTCTGCAAGACGAGGAGAAATAAGGGCACGCCCATCTGCGTGGCTTGCCATCTCTTTCATTAAATTAGAGTCTGTGATCTGAGGGGGAACAAGGGCCCCACCTCCTGCGCTACTTGGTGGCTGCTTTTCCGTGATATGAGAGGGGACAGGGGCGCTACCTCCTGTGCTACTACTACCAGTCTCTTTTCTCAAATCTGTTTCTGAGAGCAGAGAAGGAATTTGGGAACTGTCAGTGCGACTTTCATTTCCCTTTATCAAATCAGATACTTTGAGCCGTGAAGAGACACGGGCGCCCCCTTCCGCGTGACTCTTCATATGACGATTCCGCCCCGTTCTATCAGTGAACCTTCGATTGCAAAACGAACATTCAAAGGGCTTCTCACCAGTATGTGTGCGAATATGGCTGTCCAAATGACCCTTATCGTTGAAGCGTTTCCCGCATACCTGACACTGATGCGGAAGTTCACCCGTGTGGATCCTCAAATGCCGCGTGAAATCTCCCCCAAATTTAAACATCTTGCCGCACGTGGCGCACTGATAGGGCGTTTCGCCGGTGTGGGTGCGCAGGTGTCGGTCTCTGTCTCGTTTTCCGGTGAATCTCTTCAAACAGACGGAGCATTCAAAGGGCTTCTCACCAGTGTGAGTTCTCATATGCATTTTAAGATTCCCGCTTTCAGTGAACTTCTTGTCGCAAACCGTGCACGGATATCGCTTCTCCCCGGTGTGTATTCGCAAATGGTTATTGAGATGACCTCGCTCTCGGAACGTTTTCTTGCAAATCACACACTCATGAGCCCGTTCTCCGGTGTGCGTTTTATAATGCTTTTTCAGATTCCCTCTCTCGATGAACCTCATGTCGCAAAGCGTACACGGAAAGGGCTTCTCACCTGTGTGCGTGCGTAGATGTTTCTCCAGGTTACATTTATGGACAAAGGTTTTACTGCAGATGGAGCATTGGTGGCGGCGTTCTTGGGAGTGAGTCTTCATGTGTTTCCTCAAATCGGCCTTGTCTTGAAACACCTTGCTACATACTTGGCACAGATACACGAGCTGCGTCTCGGCATGTGTTCTCATGTGCTTGTTGAGACTACCTTTATTGTTGAAGATTCTGCTACATGACGAGCATGGGTATCGCATTTCGCTTATCTCCATATCGCTGTCCGGTTGTTCTGCTTCAGCGGGACTTGTGCTGGAGCCGGCAGTCTCTTCCTTGCTTAGTAATTCATCTATCTCCTCTTCCTTGACTCTCTTTCCATAGCGTACCAATTGCATAATACCTAGTGATGTGGAAAAAAAGGAACTGTATGTAAATGACTTGCATAAGGATACAGTTATTATTGGAAGAACTAAAATAAATTTAGGTACAGTGAAACCTTTTTGTAATGAGGTCTTCTGGATCAGGAAAATTATCTTGTTTGATCACGATTCTGACTGAATTATTGTAAAAATTAACACTCCGAAGAGCTGAGACACCAACAAAATCACCTTGTTATATCAGGGATATTTTTACAACCTCTTTATAATAAGTATCGTAAAGCCTCTTTGTAATGATGTCCTCGGGACCAGGAAAAATATGTTAAATCTGGGTAAAATATGAACTATAAAGAGCTGGGACCAATAAAATCACCTTGTTATATCAGGGATCTTGTTATATCAGACCACTTTATGACAAGGTTCCACTGCAGTCAATTTTCCATAGAGAGAATGCCTGCCAATTTTTATTCGCATTTTTCTTGCTGTGTTAGTGAAGGGCGTGCCACTTTCTAAATTCTATGGATGTCAGTAAACTACAGGTAACTCTGCGTTAGTCGTATCTTTTGGGACCACAAATATCTGTTTGACTAACATACATGTACATGTAGGAGAAATTTGACTTAGAGGAGGCAAATAACATGTTTTATATTATTTGTACAAAAAAATTCCATTGACATCTAGGCAATTATTAGAGAAGTTCGACCTAAGCAGAGGTTGGAACAACACATTGCGCATCCAACCGCAAAGTACAGTATATGTATAAGAAATTGTAATATTTAAAAAAATCATTCTTTCCTATTCAACCAATTTCCCTTTATAATTACACAATTACCTCTTTTACGAGATGGACGTTCCATATTTCTGTAGTGAGCGACTCCTCCTTCATGCCAGCGAGTCATTGCAGAAAGACCAATTTCATTGCCGCCTATCTCATCCTCACTGCCTCCCGGTCGACGTCTGTTGGAGGTGTCAAAATGGCAAGGAACGAAAAATGGTGAAAGAAATGGGAGAAAAAAAAGAGTAAAGTTAAGAGATAAAGAACGTATTCATCTGATGTGAAAACAAAAGCTCAACAGTGTATGCACATAATGGGTACACATATGTGAGGTAACAATAATAGAATAGGTATTACTAGGCTTACTCGAATGCATAAAATTAAACCAAATTAACAATCACGAGTGGATACGAAAGTGAATTAGCACCAGGAAATCTTGGCGTCGCTTTTTTGTAGCCATAAAAGTTAAAACTTGTCTCATTTGAATTACCAGGGGACCCAACAAATTGATGGTACATTAATTCATTTTTTCCATAAGTTTTTAGAAAAGATTTTAATTGGAAATCTAAAAAAAGTGCCTGTGTTATAATATGGAATGGGCATCCTCCTCTGCGTCGGGTTGCTCATCTGCGCCTCATTGACATATAAATGTAACTCGCACACTCTGTGAAATCAAGACTTTTTCCTGAAAATCTCCAACCGCGTGTAAAGTGAATGGGATGCATAGAAAGGCGCCAAATATTTTGAACTTAAAAAATAAGGGTAAACCCGGAGATTAGTGCCCAGAATGCGCGCGCACGTCACGCAAAAATTGCAAATATCGGCGGCAGAAGTCCAAAATACACATAGGTAACCAAAACATCCCCTAAACAAGTCGAAAAGCCTCTTTAATTACATTTTATAAATAATGGTTTCAAATGTCATTTTCTTTCCCCTCCTTCTATATTTCAATAAACTTGTTGAAAATTTGAATTTGACTTTGTGTCCCCCACTCACTCCAGTACTGTATGATGGGGTCACATTAATTCTATCCTTTTTCAAGAGCATTTTTGGCTCGTGGTACTTAGCACTTGTCTCCTAAAATACAAAATTATTTTTTAAAATCTTGCCAGGAAATGAAACTAGATATTTCAGGCTTCAAATATTTCCAAAAATAAAATTAATCCACGAAAGAATCACGGAGATATCGCGATATCAAAATTCGATTGACGAAACGATCGCATCGCTCCATGCTGGAAAATGGCGAGAATTGTCAACAAATTGTGTCATATTAATTCGTAGGCCCCGTTTTGAACAAGATTTACCATAAAATTGCTTCCATCTAAGATGCAAAATTTACAGTAGCTTGACCACAAAATATCAAGGAATCGAATGGTATGTCTGCTTACTTACAAATTTGATGATTTCTGTCTGAAAATTGGAAGGATTCACTTCAGTGTCGCGAGACCCGTGTTTTTCTGCAAATGCAAGCAAATCTGCCGATCTTTTGGCAATATTTTCATTGTTTTGGGTCCTTTTGCTAAGAAAATTTCCAATTTAGGCAAATAAACAACGCTCTTTACGATGGTGATGTCAGATTTGCAATATTTCATTGATTTTGTAGAGATTCATAAGATGTACCGGTACGAATTAATATGATGCGGGAATTAATGTGACAGCACCATACATCGGCACTTAGTTCTAGAGGATGTAATTACTCACGTGTACAAACTGTCTTCTGTTTGTGTCGACATTGACGACAACTTGACTCCCTTTGACGGGTTTACAACGTGACACGTAACATCCCCACTCGTTCTTTCAACATGTTCTACGACAACGGCACTTCGGTCTCGCAGTCCCCCGCCGCCCCCGGGTAGTGGGCAGGCCTCGCACCATATACTGTGCACGTCCAGCAAATGAGCTGCAAACTCGTCTTGGACTTGCGTAGATGTTCTTGTTCTTTTATCAACCGCCTTGAGTTCATTCTCGAAAATATCACTCGCAACTTGCCAAGCCAAAGATGCCTCATTGAGATTTATGATTATATTGGGCATTTTTTGTTTAGATCTTGTAGAAAATCGAGTAAATATTGAAGAAAATGAACAAAAGACTTCCGCTGATAATTGCTCAGATTTATGGAACGCCGCGCGGGTCTCAACATATCTCGCTGAAAAATAAATATATTAAAAATACCGCATTGATGGTGCGTTGGTTTGGGGGAGGGGGGGTTAGGACCTTGAAGAGAAAAGGAAGAAGCGGAGGAGTTGTAGTAATAGTACACATATTACAACGAAAAAAGGGAGGAGGAGAAGAAGAAGGTAGAGGAGGAGGAGGAGAGGAAGAAAAAGAAGATGAAAAAGAAGAAGAGGAAGAAGTAGAAGATCAGAAGAAAAATATCAAAAATAAACAAGGAGATACATAGGAGAAGGATAAATAAGGAGATGAGGAAGAAAGAGGAAGAGGAGAAGATAAGGAGGGAGATAAAAAAAAGAGTAGAATCAGAAGAAGAAGAAGAAGGAAATAAACGTAGAGTTCTCGTCTCACAACGGGTTCAATTCCCATGCAGCATCATGCCACAAGATGTTGAAATATGGGGAGCTGCTGCCACTATGTTTTGCATTAGAGGTTCTCCTCAGCTCATCTTGGGATAATACAACTTGGAACTCACTCTATCAATTTATCATATTACATTTTATTTAAACTAATAATACGATATCAAATCCCTATGGTTGAATAGGGTCAGAGATATATCCCATTGGGATAAAGTGCTCTCTTTCCTTCTCCACAAATTCTTTTAAACTCTTTCTACATATCCCCAGACTCTCTTCCCATGCTCATTTCATCCCATCTCCAAAGCTTCTCTGCACCATAACCCCCATCACCCAAGTGTCTATAATTTTTTTCTGATAATATTGGTAAGATATTGAATAATTCCTCCTAATGCCTGGTACACATACATGTACAGGAGCTGTCTCTTATACACATCTAGATGTGTATAAGAGACAGCAGTATATGTATAAGAAATTGTAATATTTAAAAAAATCATTCTTTCCTATTCAACCAATTTCCCTTTATAATTACACAATTACCTCTTTTACGAGATGGACGTTCCATATTTCTGTAGTGAGCGACTCCTCCTTCATGCCAGCGAGTCATTGCAGAAAGACCCATTTCATTGCCGCCTATCTCATCCTCACTGCCTCCCGGTCGACGTCTGTTGGAGGTGTCACAATGGCAAGGAACGAAAAATGGTGAAAGAAATGGGAGAATAAAAAGAGTAAAGTTAAGAGATAAAGAACGTATTCATCTGATGTGGAAACTAAAGCTCAACAGTGTATGCACATAGTGGGTACACGTATGTGAGGTAACAATAATAGAATTGGTATTACTAGGCTTACTCGAATGCATAAAATTAAACCAAATTAACAATCACGAGTGGATACGAAAGTGAATTAGCACCAGGAAATCTTGGCGTCGCTTTTTTGTAGCCATAAAAGTTAAAACTTGTCTCATTTGAATTACCAGGGGACCCAACAAATTGATGGTACATTAATTCATTTTTTCCATAAGTTTTTAGAAAAGATTTTAATTGGAAATCTAAAAAAAGTGCCTGTGTTATAATATGGAATGGGCATCCTCCTCTGCGTCGGGTTGCTCATCTGCGCCTCATTGACATATAAATGTAACTCGCACACTCTGTGAAATCAAGACTTTTTCCTGAAAATCTCCAACCGCGTGTAAAGTGAATGGGATGCATAGAAAGGCGCCAAATATTTTGAACTTAAAAAATAAGGGTAAACCCGGAGATTAGTGCCCAGAATGCGCGCGCACGTCACGCAAAAATTGCAAATATCGGCGGCAGAAGTCCAAAATACACATAGGTAACCAAAACATCCCCTAAACAAGTCGAAAAGCCTCTTTAATTACATTTTATAAATAATGGTTTCAAATGTCATTTTCTTTCCCCTCCTTCTATATTTCAATAAACTTGTTGAAAATTTGAATTTGACTTTGTGTCCCCCACTCACTCCAGTACTGTATGATGGGGTCACATTAATTCTATCCTTTTTCAAGAGCATTTTTGGCTCGTGGTACTTANAATCATAATTAGGCATCGACAGTAATTGTTAATAGTCTAAGGTTTCTTTCTGTTATCTAAAACGGGGAAAAGAGAAATTTGGAGACGATTGGTGTAATAGGTTGAGAGAAATACGCAGCCAAACAAACAAACAAACAAACAAACAACCAAACATCAAACAAATTTACACACAAGATTAGGCGAAATATATAGTAGGATGAGACTGCAAGCAATGACCAACAAACTCAAGCCTGTAACCATGTCTATACAGCAATGTTTTTAATTGCACATACGTATTTGGTGCTCAAGCAGAACAATACACAAAGGCATAAAAGAAAAATATTCTTTGAGAATAGTTTATAAGCAATGATATTCATATAATCATAATTTTGTTCTATAATTTTTTTTCCAATGATCAAGAGAAAAAACAGTAAATAAGAAAATAAATCTGACCAAGTAACTATGAGAGGGAAAAAAGGAAGAACAAAGACAATCAAAGAGAAGGAATAAGGAAGAGAAAAGAATAGAATGATTGAAAAAAATCAGAGAGAAAATATTTGTTTTATGTCTTAGATAATCAAATTTTCATGTCACTGGTCATTGGTTAGATTTAGAATGACTTTCACAAAGAATTAAAATCTTTCTCGAAAAATAAAATACATGGTATCAAAGTATAAAAATACAATTGTCATATTTTCTTCTATTTTTTTTTCTTCAAATAATGGTACATAATCAACATTCTGATTCATTGGTAGAATAATGCAAATGCACCTGCACTTTCATGCATATTCTTTCCAACAAAATATGTAATATTTTCTACAAAATTGTTACAACAAATAGTATAAACATACAAATGACAATGAATCAGACAATAACTCAAGATGATAGTCGAACTTTCGAAGTAATCACCAAGGTTGTTGAATCGCTTACATGTGTGGGTAGGGCTCACAACAACAGTGAAAAATTTGAAGACTACACTGTCCTGCATCCTTTGCACTGTGCCAACTACAGTACAACCTCATACCTTGACTTGTGGTGATCTAAAATTAACCCCAAATAAATTTATCCAATATGATATGAATTACTAAGTAAGGAGTCAGAAGCAAATAAACCTCTCTTTCACGATCGACACTCAAAGCCTTATCCCAAGTGAGGCTCTGTGTGTGGCTTCTTTTTTGTATGCACATTTGTATATCTTAAACGTGCGAGCTAGGCTTCATACAGGTCGTTTTTAGATATATCAAGAGAAACGTTTAGCATTTCAAATTTAACACTTTACAAGACTACACATGTTTTTGATGTCATGGCATGTTTAGGAAAGTTGAAATGGTGTATATAATACTGACTAGCAAATTACAATCGTTGGCCTCAGATATCTCTTCATTTTCTCCAAAAGGTGATAAACAAACAACGTCACGATCAAAATGGTTGGAATATAATTCGAGTTCCAAAATCATGTCACTAAGAAATGAGAGAAAATTATAGTTGAATATGAAGGACATATTTGGGCTTTTAGTAGGTCCTACCGGTGAGGGGAAGGGTAATATAGACCACCACAAGTCAACACATTGCCAAAATAGCAAACATGAGCTCTTACATATGATAAACAGTTTAATAATATATTGTCATAAGACAGGTTTACCATAGCATGAAATGTGATTTAGATAAGATAAATTGCCATTGCCATTGATTTAATTGTAACACATGTGCTAGTATGTGGCTTTGTAAACAAAATACTAAAATGTGAAAGATATTCTTGTGCATAACTCTACAAATGTCTCTATAACAAATGGCAAGAGAACTTAACAACATTGCATATTTCTATGTCAATATATGAAATGTATAACTTTTCACAAAGGATAAAACAATCCATTAGGAAATAAATCAATCAATCAACAAATGAGAATCTCACATTGGAAATATCATATCCATATGAAATTTCAAATACAGAAGGAATTTCTACATCTAATTGGATAACTGTATTATCTTGATCCACAGCTTCTAGGATTTGTCCTATTCTATTCAAATAATAACTGGGGAAACACTTTCTAGGCAGTATGAAATACTTGAATCTCTTAAAATATCCCCTCAAGTGAATTATAACATGATTCTCAACTTTGTGAGCATATATTCACTTGAAATTTTCATGATAATAACATGCATTGAAACATTCTAACATCCCAAACTATGGTTATAAACATAGGGTCCTCCATATCCGGATTAGGGCTGATTCCAATGTGTTTTACCCGCAGACTGAGACTTCTAAAGCCTATCGCACATGACTTACAGCTGGCTTACAATCTTATTCTTTCAAGAAAGTGCAATAATTGTATACTTGTGTAATTCAGAAGCCCCACAGGTTGTTACCTTAACTCTCTCATTCCCTTAGTCGCATTTTTTAACAAGGAAGAATGAATCTGCTTTTGTTTCACTATATACTGCCCTCTACTGTTGAGTTATGTACCATTGGAAAGCTAGAGAGTGCAGCTTTCCAATGAATACAAACAGTAGGGGTATCATTTGAGTTCCTTTTCTGAAGAAAATTGGATTGAAAATACAAATCGTGATTTTCTCAAAAAGTAGCCTGTACTGAGAGGGTTAAACCACATTGGAGTACGTAAAAAGTGATTCCTTAGTTGAAAACATTTGAGACTTTCATCATGAATAATGAGAAGAATATAGATGTAGAGAGTATGTACATAATTATACTACACAAAGTAACTACATGTATTTCTTCACAGTAACGTGATTTGGTTTAAAAATCCTCTTAAAAATGCTTACTGAAAAGAATATCATTTCAATTCTTTTTGCAATTTTTGCAACCACTTTAACTAAAAGCTGCCAAGATATGCTGTACAATGCACATTGCATAACAACCAGATTATTGGTGAAAATGACCCTTTTCACTTTTTGGCAGAGATACATGTACACTGTACAGTAGCATGTAACTAGATGAATCCTCGACCGCACATGGNAGAGTATGTACATAATTATACTACACAAGGTAACTACATGAATTTCTTCACAGTAACATGATTTGGTTTAAAAATCCTCTTAAAAATGCTTACTGTAAAGAATATCATTTCAGATTTTTTGCAATTTTTGTAACCACTTTAACTGAAAGCTGACAAGATATGCTGTACAACGCACATTGTACAACCACCAGATTGTTGGTGAAAATGACCTTTTTCACTTTTTGGCAGACATACATGTACACTGTTCAGTAGCATGTAAAAAATAGCAAAATACGTTTTTCCCCCCGATTGAAAATAGCTTAATTTTTAAATCGCAGAATGTCCAGTAAAAAGTTTAAGATGCAACTTTTGTACATGATTCAATATCATGCATGATTGAAGACACATAAATGAAAAAGAAAAAATGTCACTTTTTGAAAATCACACAAGTCCCGTTTTTAGGCCGGATACAAACTGAGCAAAAAATGGGCAAAATCTTTATACCTGGATGCATTATTTACATGACTTTTTTGTTAAAATAAAGAGAAAACTCTATTCTATCAATCTGGACATGTTTTACTGTTAACAAATATTACCAGTAAAATCTGTCATTGGACGAATCCCTGTTAAAAGTTATTCTACTTTCAATTAGGGGGAAAAAAACTTTCACCATACAGACAATTAAATTAGCTGCAGCATGATTCTTCATACCCTAACTATTCAATAATAAGGCATTTCACAACAAACTTGTTCCTCTTTTTTTCAAAGATTGACTGCCATATTGGTTGAGTTGCTTCACAAGTAACTTATGAGTAGAAAACGTTTGAAAAGCTGTCCATTAGAATGAATTAATATATACAAATATTAGGTCTTGACTTTGACCAAGTGGATGTTCTGATGCACTGCAAGTTGAATCAACTTGCAGTCAATCGCAACTTTATCATAATCAATAAGCAATTTTCCTATAAAATAGCCTCAAATAACTTGACATTTTTTGCAGAATTAAGAGTATACTTGAACACTGTGTGTTCTTAAAATAATCAAAATCTCAGAAGGTTACATACAGATAATAGAGAATTACTAAGGTTGCCAGATAAGGGAGGCCCACCTGTTAATTGAACATGTTTTATCAACCAACATCTTACCTACAACTTTTCCATACCTCACAATTTGTCAGTTTGACATGATTCAAAATCCGAGCTCACAAGTTTTCTTACCAGGTTTCAACACACATATCCAATGTATCAAAGTGTGCTATAGCAGCTTTCTCACCCCAATGAAAGCATACATCACGTCTTTTATATTCTAAGCGTTCTTTGGTATTGATTTCTATCCAATGATTCCTCAATTTCTTCTAGTTGTCTTCTCGATGTGATTCAATATCAGGACTCTCAAGCTATTGCAGCCAAATCACCCCCATGAAAACATATATTTTTCATGTTAAAAACATTCACTGGTATTATTACTATTTGACATATGACCCCTCCATTCCTTCTAGTTTGTCTTTTCAACGTGATTCAATATCAGGAATCTCGAGCTATTGCGTGCGATTGCAGCCGCATTGATTACCCAATGGGTGACTTCAAGTACGGTGTTGAACGCTGGTGTTGGTGTTGCAGCAAAACCAACACCAGCCTCAACACCAAACTTGAAGTCTGTCGGTGTTTGGGGTAGACCTCGCAAGATTCTGACGTATTTCCGGTCGTTTCTGTATCACTTCTGTAAACTGACCAACGGTGTTTGAGCTCGGTTTACTCTCAACACCAACACCGAACACTGTACTTGAAGTCACCCAATGAAAGCATATGTTTCATGTTCAAAGCATTCATTGGTAACATTACTATCTGACCTATGACCCATCAATTTCTTCTCATTTGTCTTCTTGACATGAATCAATATCAGGACTCTCATCTATTGCGGGCTATTGCAGCCGTATTCACAGCATTATTGATATTATTACTATCTGACCTATCACCCTTCCACTTCTTTGTCTTCTCAACGTGATTCAATCTCAGGACTTTCAAGTTTCCTTCCAAGATTGTTGATACTTTCAGCTAGCTTCTCAGGGACGGCGTTCACAGCCTTGGTAACCCACTGACGGAGTACTGGGGATGCCACGCCCGTGTTGCTAGGCGACAGATCATAGATGGAGCCCGCTGTGAAGACCTGCATAGGCCAGGGTACTGTAAGCAAAGAAAGAAAGGGCTGGTGTTAGTTCCCTGTTGGGGTACATTAAGACATGCCAACCAAAAACCATACTCTTCAATTTTTCTATCCTCTTTTACTTCATAAGGTGGTACTTAGACCTATAGATGTTTATGAATGCAGAACACCATCATACTAAAAGGCATCGCACCTGTCTCTATGGAGAACATAATATTATTGTCTACTGGTATTGACTATTCATGACCCATCCCAGACAAATGCTTTAGGTTCTTGGTGACACACCTGTCAAATTATGCGAAGAACGTACCTCGTTTTATACTAAAAGTAAAATGAATTATAAAAACTTTCAGGTTGACAGGTGGATGCACGGTGGTATTTCATTGTGGTGAATTATTACCCATATCCATTGAGTGAATACAGAGAATCGGTGTTGAGGTTGGCATCCCTATACATTGCATTCCCAAATTAGTTGCATATGAATTTTTTTTGCTAGTAGGTAGGTAGGCTTATTGCGAGCCAGGGAGGTGTTTCACCAAGATAAGAAAGACTTTACGCACGACTTTACGTTCGACTGGTATTCCTTCTTGCGCATGATCATTCATAATATTGCGCGCATTCAGCGCAAGAAAGGATACCAGTCGAACGTAAAGTCGTACGTAAAGTCTTCCTTATCTTGATGAAAAACCTCCCTGGTCTGATTGAAACTCATCCTTTTCATTTTTCCTCCTCCTTGCTATCTCATCTAATCTCCTTCTAACACCTCCACTTCCACTACTCATTCCAATTTCTAAATTATCCCCCAGACAAAGCATTTAAAAAATAGCACAGGTTAGATAGGATTAAACCCTGTCTTCCCTTCCATTTTCCCTTTTTCATCCTCTCTGACTTCCTCCCTTGCGCTCCATCTTCAGCAACTTCTACAACATGAGAGTTGTCTTAAAAGAGCAATCAGCAACTTCCTCAACTTCTCAACAGACTGTACGTTCCTCACTACGGCAATATCTCCTCTCTTGCCTTTCATTTTCCACATTCAATATTTATCTCTCTCCTCGATTCCTTCTCCTTTCCTTAATTTACTTCCTCGTCAAGTGTACAACTTACTGTTACATGTATTAGAGGGTTGCTGTTAGAGTAATCAGCAACTTCATCATCTCTCCAACAGACTGCACATTCCTCACCACTGCAATACATGTATCTTTTCTCTTTCCTTTCATTTTCCACATTCACTATTTTTCTTCCCCCTTCTTCCTTTTCCCATTCCTCACCACTGCCATACATGTATCTTTTCTCTTTCCTTTCATTTTCCACATTCACTATTTTTCTTCCCCCTTCTTCCTTTTCCCTTCTTTCCTCAGCGTTCTAATAACTTACTTATTTTTACTGTAATAGAGCAATCAACATGTTCATCAACTTTTTACCAGACTGCACATTCATCACTACTGCAATATCTCTTCTATTTTGGTTCATTCTCCATATTCACTATTTTTATTCTTTACCTTGTTTCTTCTTTCTCCCTTTTCAGCTTCCTAGCAAAATCTAGAACTTACTGTTTCTGATGGTTGTTGTAGTACTGCAATCAGCATCTTCATCAAATCTTCAACATACTGCACATTCATTACTACTGCAATATGTCTTCTCTTTCCTTTCATTGTCCACATTCATTATTTTTTTCCTTCCTTTCTTCCTTCTCCCTCCCTTCCTCTGCTTTCTAATAACTTACTGCTTTTTAAGGGTTGTTGTAATACAGCAATCATCATTTTCATCAACTCTTCAATAGACCGTACACTCATCATTGCTCTAATATCTCATGTCTTCCCTTTCATTTTCCACAATTACTACTTTTCATCCTTCTCTCTCCTTTCCGCTACATCCTAGTAAAGTGTACAACTTACTGGTTCAAGAGGGCTGCTGTGATATTGCCATCAGCAATTTGATCAACTCTTCAACATATTATAAACCCAGGTACATTATATTTTTAGTAACCAAACCCCAGTTCCATTTAAATGTGTATTTCTTGCTTCAAATTCTAATGTCATTTGTTATTTCCTTTTTCTTCAAATTCTTCTTTCTTTTCTCCTTCTTCTTCTACTTTTCCTTTCTTCGTATTTTCTGTCTTTTCTCCCTTTCCCCTACTTCTCATCATCCTCATTTTCTCCCCTATCCTAGATCTAAACACTTATTCTTCTCCCCTTAATTACTCTTTTCTATATCTCTTTTCTTTCTACTTTTGGGACTGCCCTCTTTTTGATGTACATATTACTTCTCATTTCCAGTAATTTTATCGTAAAATTGGCATGTATGTAAGATTTTGATTTGATTATTTTATGTCTTGCTTGTAAACAAAATGTTATTAGTCCTCTGACTTTAATTTTGTACTTTGATGATTAAAATTTTAATAAACCTGAATTGAATTGAATTGAAATGAATCATCACACATTCAATCAGATTTCAACTCTGTCTTCCCTGCAATTTACTTCTTTCATCTTATCTTATTTCTTTCTTTCTTTCCTTCCTTTCTTTCCTTCATTCTTCCTCCATTCTCAACCCCTTCAAGAGATTAGAGTTTATTTTTCTTCCTTCCTTTCTTCCTTCTCCCTCCCTTCCTCCACTTTGAAATAACTTACTGCTTTTTTAGGGTTGTTGTAATACAGCAATCATCATTTTGATCAACTGTTCAACAGACTACACATTTATCCCCACTGCAATATCTCTTCTCTCTCTTTTCATTTTCCACATTCACTATTCATTGCTTCAATCCCTTCTTCCTTCTATCTCCCTTTTTCAGATTCCTAGTAAAGTCTACAACTTACTGCTTTTTGAGGGTTGTTGTAAGACAATGATCAGCATCTTCATCAACTCTTCATCAAACTGCATATTCATCACTACTACAATATCTCTCCTCTTTCCTTTCATTTTCACAATTCACTATTTTTTCTCCCTTCTCAATTCCTTCTTCCGCTTTCTAATAACTTACTGCTTTTTGAGGGTTGTTGTAGTACAGCGATCAGCATCTTCATTAACTGTTCAACAGACTGTACGTTTATGCCCAGCCCAATCTGTCCAACAGTTCCTTTGATAGAAAATGAGAAAACAAATGGATAAAATAAGGACCTACAAATATCTAAAATACCTAAATTAATAAATCAAGTGATAATAAATGTTCAGAAAACTGGATCAATGAAGCAAAGGGATTACATGAAAACATATGACAAAAAAGAAAAGCAGTAAGCCACGAGGGCTCAAGCCACAGAAAGAGATTAAACAATTTTTTTTTGACATTGCATTCATTCACAAAGACTTTTTCAAAGAACAAGAAGAACGAGGAGAGGAAGAAAAAGAAGAGAGATCAAGGATAAGAAGTAAAAGACGAATCAAATGATAAAAAAAGAAGAATTAGATATCATTAAAAGAAGAAGAAGAAGAAGAAGAAGAAGAAAAAGTGAGAGAACGAGAGACGTTTTTGACAGTGTTTGAATGTATATAAATATGCACCATACTGAGTGAAGATTTTCGCAAGGCTACATGTAGGATTACATAATTCGAGAAAATAAAACCAACACAGAAAATTTCAGCTTTCATATTCACGGGCATAGGAAAATATATCCTGAAACACAAATACTCACCGATTATTTTCATAACAGCACAGGCACTCGCTAATGATGTCCCACAATGCAGTCCTCCTGCTAGACTCCCTTCACCAGGCATTCCATCCTCATTCTTCTCAGCAGCATTCTTGCTTAGACTCTTGCTCCAGTCTTTTAGTACAGGCCACAGCTGCTCAATGATCAACTTGTTATTTGTCCACTCCCAGCCTTGAGATGAGGCTAGCAGCTCAACCGCTTTGATCGTTTCGAAACACTTGTGCCCTAGTAGGAGTTGGGTTTTACCTGCATTATAACATAGAAATAAAGCAAGCGCTTTGTAAGCCATCCTCATTTTTTTCAGAAATTGTATTGCTTTAAGTAGATATTTCATTAACAGGCTTAAAATGCTACAATAAAACTTGTATTGTCAGCTGCATAGAACGGTATTGCACCCTAGCCTCTCATATAGGATAGAACTTGATACTTTATTTTCTAATATTTATACCATCGTGGTGTAGTGGACATGGCCCTCGCCTTTCATGGCACTAATTTCCCTAAGCAAGAAATTTATAAAAAAAACTGCACTCTACCCAAGTGTGACTGGGGACCAGTAGGAGACAGCAGCACATTATCTGATGATGTGTGCGCCTATTCGGCTGCCTTGATGCTAGGCCAGAGTTGCTTTGAGCAGTCAAAACTGACTGGAAAGGCGCGATATAAATCCACACCATTATACACTAGGTTTTAAAATTGGAGACTCTATAGTTTTATTTCTATATTTGATCTCCAATGTATTTTTAATCCTCCACTTCAACTTTCTTCCATGACTGTAATCATATGGG
>BQKZ01000885.1:88571-103788 GCA_036244855.1 Temnopleurus reevesii
TGGTTTCCATGAATACAGCATTATTTCTTTCTGTTGGAATTTTTCCAACATTGGGACACTTTGGGATGCAAATTTCTTATTTTACACTCAAAAGAGAGGAGATAATATATGAACTTACTCTGTTGAAATTTTGCAATCTTGGGCTCCTTTAGAAGGCCAATCAACCAGTGACTGTGGACATCTCCCTTAGATTCAGTGAATATGGGATGCCAATTGCACAAGTGGCTGAAGCACTTCAGCATCTGTGGAAAGTATGCATTTGGAAATAGTGGAGCAAATTTAAATATTTAATCATTAATTGGATGAATTATCATGAATTAGCAGTAACTGAATTGGACAAAAATTTAAATGTTTTTAATCATAAATCATTCCTACATGTAGAAATACTTCTTAACTTTTATATCCTGAGATGGTAAAGTCTTCATTTTTCGAAGTAACTTTATAAATGACGCAAAATTGTATTGTTATGAATTTATAGTAATTGAATGTGAAAAAAATATTACATATATCACAATGAGATTAAGCTCCTGAAGCTTCATATACAGAGTATTGTAGGGTTCTCTCTACAATGACACAGTATATAGTTTCAGTTAATTTCCCCCTTCTTTTTAAATCTATTCAATGTGAGAAAAATATCTTTCCACTGTAGTTACTTAACTATACAGAATGTATGCTTTGTTGTAATGTCTTTAAAAAAAGCAATTCAAAATATTATGACAAGATTTTCATATTCATAGTTATTCTGTAATCCTATCTGTCAAGTGTCATTTACAGAATCAATTTTCATCAATGTTTAGTGAAAACCAACTGTTTGTATCCAGGGTGTCAAAAAGGGCCCGGATTGATCTCAAACTATTCTTCTGAGCAATTACTTCCATTCAGAGAAATTTCTCATTACCATTGATTAATGGGGATTTTTATTTATCTTAGTCATGTATGTGTAGATTAGAATTGACAATTCTATCAATAACCTTAAATAACTATCAAAACATCATCTTAAATTAAGGATTGAATGAATTTTGTTGTAAAGGAAAGAATCGCCATGTCATTCGTTTTGGCGCAAAGCCTTATACCCTGGACAAAAACATACAATGTTCAGCCATGCATGAATCAAAATTAATTTTGCTGATGGCATTTGATAGATGAGGCTATTGAGAATACATATATATATATGAAAAAAATCTTTAAAGTGTTTTAAAGTGAATTTTCGAGAAACTTTTCAAAAGTGTAAAGGTTTTTTGATACGCTCTTTACAACAATACTCTCTAAAAGGGCTTAGCCTGAACACACCTTCCCTGCAGATTCTCTCTTGAATGCACTATTGCTCTGAGAGTCCGTCTGGAGTTGATCCATCACTAGCAGCTCCAGTGTTGACATTAGTGGGTACACACCACCATCCTATGGAGAAACAAATACCAGAGATGATAGATTTCAACAAGTTTCTCAGTCTATTCTGTCTATCAAATCATTGTCATCATCACTATCACCATGGCCATCATCAATTGCATCATCATCAGTGGCATCATCATCATCATCAATATCAGCAACCATTCCCACAACACTGATCCTCAACATCATCATCTATGACTATGGGGGTGTTGCTCAAAATCAACTGCAAATCAACTGCAACTTTGCACATTATAACGCACATTTTCATTTGCGCACGGTATGCGCATTTAACAATGATTTTGATTGGCACGTTCCGATCAACTGCAACTTGCGAGCAATTGCAAACTTTTTGAACAACACGCCCTTAGTATGTCCTCCTTCTCCTCCTCATCATCATCAGCAGCAGCAGCACTAATCCAACCATCATCACCACATCATCCTCATCATCACTATCATCACCATGATCACATTCATCAATATCATCTTCCTATTCTTTTCCATCATCATCTTCATCATCATTTTCTTCATCATCATCTTCATCATCATCATCATCATCATCATCATCATCATCATCATCTTCATCATCATCGTCAACATCACCATCATCAACATCGTCGTCATCATCATCATCATCATCATCATCATCATCATCATAATAATGCCGATCATAATCACCACCAAAACCATTATCATATCACCATCACCACAACCATCATCATCATCATCATCATCATCATCATCATCATCATCATCACCACCACCACAATCATCATCATCATTATCATCATCATCATCATCATCATCATCATCATCATCATCATCATCACTACAATAACCACCACCATCGCCATTACCACCATCGCCATTACCACTATTATCATCATCATCACCATCACTACAACCACCATCCTCTTAATACCTTTTTCCTGAGTATGCTGGGCCATACTGCAGCCATGGCCAGTAGAATATGATACGCATTGGGTAGACTTTCCCTGATGACATCGAAACAGATAACCCTGGCTCGGACAATCCAGTCTGTGCGACAAAACCAGAAAAAAAGTTACATGTGACGGTGACAACACTCGCAGGTTTTTTTTTCTGGCATGCAGCTCTCTATATTTGTATATTTGTTTTGCCCTACATTCTAGGTAATTCCACTTCTAGAACTGTGACATAGGTTTTGTATTTACACTGTATATGTGAATAAACATAAATGATTGAATACAAAATCTATTGAGTCATAACATTGATCAAGCCACAATCTTTTTTAAAAAATTGCAATCAACTTCATTTCCAAATACAATTCTTTAAATAATATTCATGGCATTTTTACCCATCAAATTATTGGCTTTGAAGAATCTCTTTTTTGCCCCAATCTACAACAAATCTTGGATAAGCTGTGCCCTGGCCAAACAGGAAGAAGAGTAATGCTTTCAAGAACAGTGTACGAGCTGAAATTTTTGCTGGGGTTTAATTTCGCTAATTTCCTGTAAATCAATTTGCTAAAATTTACGTTCATGATAATAGCCATATACGGTAATTATTGAAAATGTGAAAATAACAACTTGTTAATATGTCTGAAATTCACTCACTTTGAATTAAAATTAAAATTGTGATCGCTCAAATATCAAAACGCACGTTTCTTTCCCACAAACATAGATACGTGATGTTCCTTAAAATGATAAGTGACGATTGAGCTACAATACTTAGAATTCACATTACTTGTTTCTATGACGGCCAAGCCTCGGGCGAGCTTTTGGGTTGTCAAGAACAACTTTTGTGTACAGAGAATGCATAAAGTTTGCATCTATCAATTAACCCGCTTATTCTTGAGCGTTATGAGCACCCAGCTGAGGCGGGGACCGGCACTATACAAGAGGCCATCATCATCGTCATCTAATTCTCTCGAATGTACACTAAAATAGTAATTTTTCCAGTCCTCTTACCGGTTTCTCTGCAGATGGCGACAAACATTCTAGCGAACGTCAGGGTTTGGGTGAGGTCTGAATCCTTCTGCTCCGCTAGTCTTTTCCCAAGCTCAGTCAGTAAAACGTGCATCAAGTTTTTCTGTAAATGAGCAAAACCATAATACGTTATTTACTTTATTAATGCAAACAATCATTAAATAAATAAAGAGAACTGCTGAAACTGCTGAACCGAAAGCGAGGAAACCGAGTTTCCGTTCACCCCTTTCAACTCTCACACTTCTCTAATCCCTTCTTTGTTTTGTCCCAGCCACTCCTCCAGCTAGTCATCTTTCTTTTGTTCAAGCATTGGAGTTCCTTTATTCGTCCCTCCATGCTCTGTGATTGGCTGCCCCTCACATCCTGTTCTTTCTTTCTCTCCATCTCCTCATTTACCTTTTTCTATATACTTGTGTGTTCACTTCATTTCCTTGTCATTTTGCTTATGATTAACAACATTCTGCTAGGATTAAAAGCTCAAGCTCTTTTACTTCAAACAATCATTAACAAATATATTACTACCACTCGTGCTACAAGATTTCACATCTTATGTATATTTGACTATCTTCGTATTTGATATCACTGATATAGCAATATAATGTGCTCCCTTGCCATTTAGTGCGCATATCAGTTGCAATCTTGTTTTCTTGCGCTCACCAAAATTAATTACACGTAATTGTATGATACTGTATGACTTATGGGGTGTTGCTCAAAATCAACTGCAAATCGACTGCAACTTTGCCGATTGTAACACGCATTTTCATTCGCGCACGGTATGCGCATTTAACAAGACGCGCATGAAACAAAGTAAATCAACTGTAAATCAGTTGCAACTTGTAACACACATGGTCATTCACGCAAGGTATACACATGCATGAAACAATGATTTTGATTGCCACGTTTTTATCAACTGCAACTTGCGATCAATTAAATAACACCCCTCCCATGAACTGTATGCACTCACTTTCTTTTTTTCTTTGGTCCATAAGATGATCATCTTTGAAATCTGTTTCTCGTGAGGTGAGATCACTGGCTCCGCTGATGTATTACCCACAATGCATTTGGCGTAGATCGCAGGGAAGAGATTAACGCTGTTCTGTCTCAAGAACTGATAAGTCGGCAAGGGGATGGGAAACAAAAGTGTTTTTTTTTGTTAATTAATGGAAAATAGTTGATGTAATGGAATTTTCAGGTACTCTATATGAACTATTAAAGGAGTTGGATATACTCTAAAAAACTATTATAGTTTTTTTTTTAATGTAATTAACATATGCCACATAAAGAATGGGAAAACAGTTATTTTAACATTGAAACAAAAGATCTTCTTGAAATCTACCAACAATGTTTTATTGCACATCAATAATTGAATGGACTACAGCATGAATTTAAAAAGTATAAAAGGCCACCTTATACCACAAGCAATGAGGCCGGCAGATCCATCACACACTGTGTGAGCCGAAATTTTCGCTAGGGTTTATACTTTCAGTAATATTGCGATCATTTATTTGCTACAATAAATACTTATTATGATACATATCGACATACATAAATAACTTTAAAAATGTGAAAGTAAAAACTTGTTATATGTCTGAAATTCAGTAAATTTGCTAAAATTTATGACTATGTATCCATGTTTTTGAAACGGATAGACATTTTTATCATAATAAAATATTCACTTATACATTCAGTGCATAATCTCCAAAGGAACCATCTGAATGCACAGATTCCAGCCCCAAGCAACTTATCAGATATGTTTACCAGATTGGGTTGGATGCCTGTTCAGGCACGCTTTCAATATGGACGTGCTGTGATGATGTATAAAGCAATGCATGACATGGCACCTGAATATTTAAAACAAGATTTACAACATGTCAGGACTATACATCATCACAGCACAAGACATGCTGTTAGAGATACATTGCGTGTACCACGATTTAGGACAGACACATACAAACATAGTCCATTGATATCTGGAATTACTGTTTGGAACCAATTGGAATCTTCTATTAAACTGTTGCCTACTTTAAACAGTTTCAAATACTCTATGAAAACGTTATTGTCTACATTGCAAACTGTGATATAGGGGTTAAATTCTATCAAATCTATTAATTCCAGCAAAATGATTAATTAATAACTTCCTCTCTTGTCAATGTACATATTATTATTATTACTATTATTGTTTGTTTTATTTTTCAATTTGAGTATTTAACAGTTTTCAATGCTATTAGTATTTGATTTTAGTAGCCTATAGTAGCCTATAGGGATACTGCTTGTACATTTGTATATTTGTATATTGTTATATTTGTTGTTTGCAAACAGGGCCTCATGGAAGACCACCAAATTGGTGAAATGAGCCACCCTGTATAAATATCAGAAATAAATAAATAAGTAAAAATAAATAAATAAATCAGTGATTCTCGTACCCAGACAACTTTCAAATAGGAGTCTTCTTTTCAATGTGTAAGCAATACATAAGACTTCTGCGAGAAAAAAATAAATTAAATTTCCTGACGGGAGGACATTTTCGAGATTACAAAAGCTGTATAATGCTGCTTTATAGTGTACTGTAGATGGATATACTGGAAAGAATTATCAGATATTCATTGATTACAATCCACTTTTGTAAATATGGTGGATGTAACAGGTGAAAACAATGGGTGACTTCAAGTACGGTGTTGAACGCTGGTGTTGGTGTTGCAGCAAAACCAACACCAGCCTCAAAACCAAACTTGAAGTCTGTCAGTGTTTGTGGTAGAACTCGCAAGATTCTGACGTATTTCAGGTCGTTTCTGTATCACTTCTGTAAACTGACCAACAATGTTTGAGCTCAGTTTATGGACTATTTTGCTCTCTCAACACCAACACCATCACCAACACCGTACTTGAAGTCACCCAATAAATAACCAAAAGTAGAGTTGGGAAGAAAATCAACCAAAGTTGGAGGCCACAAAATTTGATGTAAATGGATTCATAAACGGGAGATCTCACTCAGAAAGCAGGAAAGTTGGAGTCTCTGTTGCAGACTTACCATAGTGTTTGCAGTGACCTTTAAATGTACACACCATCAATATAACTAGACCTACCTCTAAAATGCACTCTCCTATGGGGAACACCGACTCCTTATGACCATGCTCTCGTATTAGACGAAGAACATCATGAAGATGAAGCTTCTTCATAGCCTTGATCTGGTCTGATGTAACAGGACCAGTCTGGTTTGGCCTAAGGAATGCGGCCTTGGACTGGGTACTGCTCAAGCCTACATCTTGAGAACCAGTTTGGTCCTGGTCTGTGGTTGGAGTTGAATTTGGACTTTGCCTTTCGTCTTTAATGCTGGTGGTCTGAGTAGAGTCCTGGACCTCAGATGCAAGTCCTGGACAAGATTGGGCTTCATTCCGAACAGGTCTTGGGATGGTAGTCTGGGGCTTTGTTGACATCTCTGCCTTTGATGCCGAAGCTGGAACAAACCCTGGGAGGACCTGGCCTCCGGTACTCATCGTCTGGTCTTTTACAGGTCCCTGGACCTTGGTTGGGACCAGACCCTTAATTGGGGTTTGGCCTGAATACTGGGATGGTGTGTGAGCAGATAGCAAGGGAGGCTCAGTAGGAACTTTGAAATGGGCATCTGAACTGCGGTCTGAGGTCTTGGGCTGGATTTTGAAAAGAGATAAATATAAGCAATTACAAGAAAAGACGAAAAAAGATAAATGAATAGAATGAACATTAAAATTTCTTGGCATTTTTTTTTGCTAATGAGAGTAAAAAAGATATCAAATTTTAGTTTTCAGACCAAACTATGAACTTAATTCAACTTTAATGATGGAAGGAGTCAATTGGACTCTATGGGGGTGTTTTTAAAATTGCTATTGATCGTAAGTTGCAGTTGATCAAAACAGGCCAATAAAAATCATCGTTTCATAAGCGTCTTGTTAAATGCATGTGCGCGAATAAAAATGCGCATATTACAATTTGCAAAACTGCAGTTGATTTGCAGTTAATTGTGAACAACAGATTGCATCTTTATCATGAAAATGTTGGAAGACATTTTGGGATTGCTGCAAAAGTTCAACACTGCTACTACCGAAACTATTCAATTGTGGTGGAAATTCCTAACAAAATCACCCAAAATTTGAGTAAGAACCTTGTAATTCTTAAATTGCATTATACCCACCTGAGGGAAGAGGGATGCTCGTTTGAGTTGATTCTTTTTCCAACCTCGTTTTCCTTTTTCAGATCTATCCAGATGGGCCATTTCACCCCAGATCTGTCCAGCTACATTCTTGCGTGGCAGCTTTGGCACCGGTTTATCAAGAACAGTTTCAGTGTCATCTTTCTTCCTCTGTTCAACACTCTTTGAAACTTTCATTCTTTCCTTGAATTCTTCTGAAGATTTAGTCATGTTTGTCAGTGCTATGTCAGGGATCTCAACGTGATCGGTACTGGTGAGCTGTATGCAGGTTGCCAAACCAGTCCTTGTTTCGTCCCGATGGGGGATGACACGACTGAAAGCTGTAGCTTCTTCATGACCATCTGCTCTGCGAAGATATTCACTAAAGCCACTCTTATTCTGCATCAAAGGTGGATGCACTATGTCCTTACTTTGCACTTCTCCCAAGCTTTGTGTACTGCTTTAGCACAAGCTTTGGCCTTGTGGCATTGCACCTTCACTTGTTCGTTACTCCTGAGCGGAGGTGGATGGTTGATCCATGGGTTCAAGGGAGGATCTTTGGGCAGGATGAGGCACACGATTCACAGGGTTAATGGTTCGAGCGCCAGTTCTTATTTCAGAATGAATGGGTGTATTAGTTTGGCTGGTATCAGTTGGTTTCCGACCAGGTTCCTCAGCGCTGGACCTTCTGGCAATTAGTTTCTTAGAGAAACTGCTTCTGTGGTCCCTGGTGTTATCGTCTCCGTCCAAAACAGAACTGAGACTCCTGATGGCTGTAGTCTTCTCCTGGTTGTAGCCAGGACTGCTGTGTTGAGGTCGCACCGTGATAGCATCCAAGGGCGCAACGGAATGGAAAAGCCTTGGAGAAGGCAGTTGGGGACTCTTTCCAGGAGAAGCAGTCAGGAGTATCTGAGCACCTAGGACAGGTGGAAGGACTTCTGGTATGGGTGATATCTCTGGAGGGTGTTGGACATCTGCAATTGGGGATATAGCAGGAGGGACTGACATCTCTGGAATGGGGGAGACTGCAAAAGGAACAGGTGTTGGGAACAGCGGAGATATCATCCTTGGTTGGGCTTGAGCCTCAGGGATCTCCTCAGACATCATTTCTTGGATATCTTCTCGTGTTGGAGCTATGGCTTCTTCATCTGGCGGATGAAGCCTTCTGGGACTTGGTGGTAGAGGCGAGAGCATTCTAGGAATTGCTGGCAAATCAAAGAATAGTGCAGGCAAGATAGGGGATATTCTCTCTACAGGCCTCTCAGGAGACATAGGTGATATCGGACGGGTATAGGCAAACCCTTGGAAAGGTTCTTGGATTGGAGACACAGGACTATCTCGGCCAGACGATGGTAATGATCCAATGGATGCATGTCTGTTCCGCTGCTCAGGACCAATAAGAGGTGATTCTGATCGAACTGTTTCCAGGTTTGCTTCGAGTACTGGTGACTCTAATCCTCTACTGGTGCTTGGTCTGTCCAAGTTTTTCTTACTCCTTCGTTCTTTCTTTTTACCTACAGTGGATTTATCATTGACATTATTTTTAATTGACAAGCTCTCCTCTTTCTCTTCTATAGTATCTGCAGAGGAAAGTTTCATTCTTTTATTATTTCTCTTTCGGGATTTTCTTTTCTTAGAGTCAGTTACAGCAGTGGCAGTAGCTGAATTTTCTTCAGGTGCCATGATTTCCCTCTTCTGGATTTTACTCTCTGTGGGGTCTGTGGTTTCCAAACTGGGCATATCATCCATGCAGACGACAAACTCTTCAGTCTCCGATCTCATCAACACTTTCCCATCATTTCGTCCAGACTGTTCTCCTTTGTCATTGTCCTCAACCTTCAATGACAATTCAGTGTCTTATGCTCTACTCTAATCTGCTTCTGCATCTGTTTTTAAACTCTTCATCACATTTTCATCTGCAGAGCTCTGAGAGTCGCTATGAGTTCGTTTTTGGGATAGACGCCGTGTTGTACTTGCAGAAATTTGAGAGGTTCCTGAGGATTGGTCCTCTTGTAATGGCAAGATTGGATCAACATTGTCTGCAGAGAGTTTCTTTTCATCCACAGTCTTCTTCTCGGCTGTAGGCACAGAAGTCTCGGTTGCTGATTCAAGGTTCCGAGATGTTGATCTTGTTAAACGAGCTGGTGATGAGATATTCCTCAAAAGAGTCAGTTCCGGGCATGATGCGTCCCTTCCAACTTCCTCATTATCCACTTTGGAAGAGACATCAGCTTTAGAAGAAACATCCTCTTTGGCAGAAACGTCCAATTTAGAAGACCTCTTTGAAACAAATTTCTCGCTTTTCATGAGGCCTCTCCCAGGCTTCCGCTGAAACTGTGAAGGTCCATCCGCAGCAGACTGATCTTCTAGTGTTGCTACTCTGGACCTTCTGGTGACAACAGGATTGCTCAAAGTCCTGAGAAGCTTCTGGCTAACATGGCGGGTCACTCTTTTTCCCAGAAGCTCTGCTTGGGACTTTGTGACAGATTGTTCATTAATATCGGCTAATTTATCTTCTCCAGAAGAACTTTTGGAATCAATTGTTTTTGCGTCACTGAGAGCTTTCATTCCTTTATTTTGCTGGAGGCAATTCTGACCGAAGACATTTCCTGGCACACTGTTCTGCCGATGTGCCAAACGCTTTGATGTCCTTCTAGCACTGTTTTGAGAATCCAACTCACTATCTGATGTTGCCTTATTAGATTCAGTTGAAAGTCTCTTTCCTTCACCATCTTTGATCATGGGAGGTTCAGCTTTCCTGGACCTTTTACTGGCACCTGTGGAAAGTTGATATGTTCCTTGTTGAAGAGTTGTTCGTTTGATTTTCTTGTGATCATCATCACTTTCGCTGCTCTCGCTCAGCGCACTTGACTTCATGAAGGTCTGCCGTTTCAGATTCAATCTCTTCCTCCTTCCAATAATGCTTCCTTCTCCACTGTCATCACTCGCAGCACTTTCATCCAGGTTGTCACTGGACAACGCAAGATCATCACTCAAAGGCACCAACTTGGGAACCTTAGAGGACACCATGTCTTGTTCACTATCAGTTTGTTCTTTCACTTTTGATCGCGTCCGTACTGCTGGGATTTGATTCTGCCTTTGACTCTTTTCATCTTTCTTTGCAACCTCATCATCAGAGGACGACAGATTCTGAACTCTTCCACGAAGTCGTTGCGAGAGGTCTTCACGACGATCACCAGCAGCATCGATATGTTTCTTTGGGCGTCCTCTCTTCTGTTTTGACTCACGAACAACCTCCATCGGATCATCCAGTTCGAGTTTCTTTGAGGCCCTGAAACTTGTACGTGTCGATAGCGTATATGACCCTGCCCTCTTTTCAGAGACCTTCCTCAGAGACCCGGACCCGCCTCGAGATCCGACATCTGCTCCACTTTTAGGATCATCAGATGCGGTTGAACTCCTAGCTCTGCGTCTTGGTGAGAACCTCGTTGATGGCGCTGTGCTCGCCTGCCTTTCAGGTTGATCTGTCTGGCGTTTGAGCAGGACAGGAGTTGACAGTTGGGCATCTATTTTGGCGGCTACCTCTGCCAATGTGGTGTCACTCTCATCACCGTCAGAACTGTATTTGTCCTCTCGATTCTGTGGATGTAACACCAGATATAAGTTGAAATCTAGTTGTTGTTTTTTTCTTAAATATTACTGCTAATTTCATTTCTGTCAGGGACTGAAGGCATTAAGTTACCCCCTGCTTATAAAAAAACCCCTAAAACAATGATGGTATAATCTTCTTCCAAGATATCAAATTTTCACACGATACACTGTAGATTGCATTGATGTACATTACTTTACATGTGCTTTTTTATATTGTTATTAAATTTTAGTTATTCATATAGGGATTTCACTATTTTTGTTTCTCTCTCTCTCTCTCTTTACTCTGTTCTATTCCTATCAGTCTATTTGTTTTATGTTAATTTGTTATTTAGTATTTTAGTTTGTTTAGTTAGTTTGTGTGTATTACAGTTTTCCCATTATTTATGATTTATTCATAAGTGTATAGTAATGGTGTGGCAATATGTATCAAGCTTTAAGCTTATTTTGTCAAACCTCTGCATATTTTGGTAATAACCAATGTATTGGAAACGCAAATCCTCATCACTATGTAATACTTTGTATCTCCGTGTGATTGTAACTATGAAATGTGCAGAAATAAATAAATAAATAAATGAATAAAATAATACTTTATGGTTGAATGAATATCTCGAAGCCCCAATCTGAATAAAAAAAAAAATCAATTGAACACATTTTAGGGAACTGTTAATGTAAGAACACTAGGAAGAAAGTTAGGGAAAAACGATTTCAGAAAATAAACACAGAGCCAGCATGAACTTGTGGGGATGAGAGGAAATTGTGGTTCCACTAAAACTAATGCACGCATTTGCAAGAAACTAATCATCAAGTGAGTGTATGCAAACCTTCCAAACTTCTAAGATGACTTACATATTCTACTTCTAGATTGCTAAGATTTAATTGTAAATTTAAAACCCACAAATTTACTCTTACTCAAACATCAGAAAACACATGTGGAAGTATACTATGAGTATATACATAAGTATTTTTTTTTTTTTAAGAATAGTTTGCAAGTACCATAAAATGAGATAACATTTGTTAAAATCTTCTTGTATCATATTTGTTTCCCCCTTTTCATTTATTTTCCCATAGATGGAAATAAATTTCCCATAGATGGAAATAAATATCCCAGAACAGGGTCTGCAGAGTGATCCAAATAATATCAAACTAAGAACTTGCAAGGCGTTGTAATTTTGTCCCTGTTTTTGTTTATCACACTGTCCCTGTTCAAGCTGTTCCACTGTGTGTGGAATGACTCACCTTAGTTGGTGACGGTGGCAGGGGTGAGAGACATGCCACGGAGGTAAAGTCCATCTTGGGGAACGGTCTCCTGGTCGGAGGTGCGCTGTGAGGAGGAGGAGGAGGTCCAGATGGATGGTACGTTGGCATGGTAACAGGTTTGGCAAGACCTTTTGGTGTCATCTTCTTTGGTGCTGTTGCATCTTTGTTGTCTTCTTCCCCATCTGAAAGGTATAGAGAAATACAAGACAGTAACAGAACTGCCAACCATTCTGAAATATACATGAGGTCATAATTAAAATGTGAATAGCGAAACAGCTGAACAAAAGGGAGAGAAACACCGCTATCGATGATCATACTTTCAGCCATTCACTTGTATTGAAAGCCTTGAATTCATATAAGAATACTTATTATGCATATTCTGGAATGGTTGACATCTCAGCAGTAGTCTAAATGAAATTTTTCATTAAAGGGTAACCCACCCCTTGAATTACCAGTATTGTGCTGTCAGAGGAAGAAGAAAAATAAGATGAACAAACGGAAAATTAAACCAAAATCAGAATATTCATTAAGAAGGAATGAATTTTCAAAGAATCAATACATCATGATTCCTGCAGCTGATAGGTATCTGTGGGTTGGACAACTTTTGTGATGTCAGGTCGAACAACTTCCCATTCATTCTGTAGACCAAATCACTCAAATCACTCAATCAATTATTTATATCCATTATGGCATAGATAATCCTACCATGTACCCATTCACTTCACCTGGGGTGAGTGATGCATAATGTGGATGAATTTCCTGCTGAAGGAAATTGACCCCATCTGTAGGATTCTAGACTACAACACTCTGGTTGAAAGGGGAGAGGCGAAAGGCGAGGGTCGGAACCACTAAACCAAAAAACCTCCAAATCACTCACCTCCATCACTGGAGTCCATGTCCTCTATAAACTCCTCTCCTTCCTCTTCCTTATCAGATGATGAGCTGAATCCTTTCATTCTAGGCGGCTTGATTCCGTGACGCATTAGAAGATTGCACAGGTCTTTTATCTTTGTCTGTTTATAAAAAAAAAACAGCAATGAGACAGAATAAAGTATGACAATGACATACATAGACAATAGAGGCCAATGCACACTACATGACTTCTAGGCATACGACCTTTAGACCAATTTTGCAAATACTGGAACTATAATACGTCGTCTCACGGCAAGGTACTTGATACTTAATGAGGTTTCAAGAAAATTGCAATGACACAACGTTTTACAGCATGTTTCAATATTTGCAAAATTGGTCTTAAGGTTGTATGACTAAAAGTCGTTTGGTGTGCTGTGGCATTTAGATTGGGAGTTAAGCAAGCACATAAGGAGTTGTGACCTACTAGTATTGCGTATCAGCTGCAAATCAGTTGCAAATTGAAAAGCGAACTTTAATAACAATAATAATAATAATAATAATAATAATGGTGGGTACTTGTATAACCCACAGCTCGTCCATCTTATCAGTGCTCATGGCACTGAAAGCTTCACAATCACTATCACCAGGCTTTAGCTGGCAACCATTACCGCGCTCCGCATTACAATTAATGTTTTCCTGCCGTTCCCATTTACTTCACCTGGGTCGAGTGCAGCACAATGTGGATGACTTTCTTGCTAAAGGAAATTAACATCGTAGGTGGGATTCACCGTGGTTGAAAGGCAAGGGTCAGATTCACTACACCATGACGCTTCCACACCGTCTGCACTTTTAACTTGCAATCAATTGATAGTTTCTTGCAACACCCCATTAGACAACGGTCAGACATAACAAAAAATATTGTTATCTTCTTGCTCACATACACATACATACACAAAACTAAAATGGGATCATCCTTCTTGAAAGAATAACAAGAATTCACTGCAACATACCTTTGCTCTTTCAAACTTCAGATTCAGCGATGCTTTGGACTTCTTCACTTGACTCAGCTCTTTTCTCATCTTCCCATTATCATCTAAATTGAGAGATGTAAGATAATGATAATACACGATGAGAAGAATGCTTCACGGTACAATGAGTTATCTTTCTTGGAAATGTGAGTGGTCCTGAATTCTCTTGAAAACAATTAGAACCTGCTCATCGAAACGTCAAGAGTGGGTAGAGAGCCGAGAGTCCTTTTCAGGACCACTCACATTTCCAAGAAAGATAACTCGTTGTACCGTGAAGCATTCTTCTCATCATTCATCCACGAGTGAAACCTTCAAGCAATATATGATAATACCAACAGTAAATGCATATTGACACTCTAAACATAAACAGTTGGTGTTCATCTGAGCATGAAAAACAATTGATTATATGAGTGTCACTTGATCAGGTGACAGAGTATCTATAAATGGGGAAATCTTATGATGTACAAGCTTAGAACAGATTTTTGATACATATTTCAAATCAAGGCCCTTCATCTTTTATGTTATTTCATTCACTGTGAACAAGATAGTAGGTTGCTAGTGAAATCTCAGAGCCTGATTTACATGTATTTAATGGAATCTTGTTTGACTGGTTGAGGACAATTTTCTCCCACTGATATCTAAATGATTTCATAGATGAAAGTTCCATGGTGTACTGATTAATGTATTTGATTATTAACAACTTACCTCTCGTCTTTTCTAATGAAGTTGTTGTTTTCTTTGAGCTGAAAAAGGAAACAAATCACGGTGTATTAATATATTTCAACAATAATTACTTTATGATATGACTTGCAATCTTTGATGTCATATTTACATGTATGTCCATGTAAATGTACATGCAATATGCAGACAAAATATCATTATTCCCACAGTCTAAGACGTAAATGCCTCTTTAACAAGTTCATGTCAAAATTGTATTTACTTTTTATTTA
>BQKZ01000886.1:24605-40098 GCA_036244855.1 Temnopleurus reevesii
GACAGTGCTTTATACTTTTGCACTCTCACACACGAAACAGCATCACCATCTTCTGATTTTATTGACCATAGATCCAAGCATCTATACAGATGGACTATTCGTACATTCTGACATTGAGCAGAGTTCTGTCGTTTGAAACAGTTTATGAAAGATAGACAAATCAGACAGGTTTATTGAGATCCTAAATCTGTACGACTGTCGTACGATCACCGTGCACCTAACAGAGAAGGCTGTGCGATTGTCGCAGGAATAGCTCGAGTAGTGTAATCTTGCTCTTACTAGATCTTTGCATCATCTACACACCATTATTCTTTCAACTATTATCCTTTACAAACACTTTTGTTTTCTTGCGTCCTCATGGTAATCTCAACAGACTGTCTAAATGGACTCCCTTGTCATCTTAGTGAAAATCATCTCCAAATGACTACACTTTCTGATGACTAAAAGATTAAGACATCAACATTCAAGATCTAGGCTATTGTCATAGTTGTCGTTATCTATCATATCATTCTGTTCACAAACTTCAATGAACGTTAGGCGATGGGGGAATTGCGTGTTCGATTTAATAAGAGTGTTGAGTGATAACTTAACAGCGGCGAGATTCTGTATGATTTTTTACATTTTGGCTTGAAAGCTGTCGGATTTCGAAACTATAAACGGACTCTGGGATTGGCTTATCTTGATGTTAGCTGTGTTGGGGATGAAGAGAGACATTACAATCATTTCCCGACCTGTCTCAGTTGATCAATGGACATAGTCTATCAATTCAGACCTCCCTCGGAACTTATGCAGAGCTGCCTATAGTCTCCATAATTAGGAGACTACCTGAAAATAGTAGATTTTTAGTAATAGAGCACATTCACAAAGTGACGGGAACCAAAGTGCATTGTTGCATGGCGACAAAGAAATCCCGACATAGCGCCAATTTAACGGGCATCCTATCGAACAGCGTGTCAATTCTATATAAGAACATGTTGCAATGGATTTGTAACTCATTTTATGTAACAATAGTAATACCCTCTGGCTCCCATCACCACTGATCACTTGGTAAAGAAAAAAAATCAAAATGTCAGATTTTCACCAATCTCACGGATTCATACAATGATTTCCTACATTACATACTTATTAGTATGTGAAAGAGAGACAGAGAGATAATCTCTCTGAAACGGGAATTTTCAGGTTGGTACCTCTGCATATGGAATAACGTCTTTGAGAAAAACAATAATCGATATTTTCACATCGAGGCAATTTGAGGGCTTGGTGTGTGCATAGCTGTATTCTCCCCCAACGTGTCAGTCACCGGGATATGCTATAGGAAATGTGTAAAGTCTGAGACAAAAGACTATCAATTTCTCGAATTATGCTCTTGGTTTGGTTTTCTCTTGTGATGTGTCATTTTGAACATGTTGAACATGGTAGGATGTCTAATTTGGTTATACATCTACCTATGTCGCTAAACAATTATTTTGAAAGCTCACTTTATTCACTTAAAACATTTTGTATTAATCACGAACTTGTGTGTGATTCAGTGTAAATATTCCCATGGTGTTAATTTCCTTCAGCAAGAAATTCATCCACACTGTGCTGCACTCAACCCAGGTAAGGTGAATGGGTACCGGAAGGAAGAAATTCCTTGAAGGCAGTGAGCGTCAAATGGTAGCCATGCTATAGCCGGGTAATAATGCACAGAGCGCTTAGAAATACTTCGTAGGGGTATATGTGTATTATTATTATTAATATTCAAAACTTAATGGAAATTCCATGTCGAATAAAATAAGCATCGATGTCATCATCAATACATACATGTATATAACCATTTTATTGCGAAAATGGAAAAATAGAACAAGTTTGTTTAACACCTAAAACTATAATTGAGGACATAATAAAAAAAAAAAGAGAATAGTGAAAGAGCCAGAGAGAGCCAGGGACAAGAAGAAGTTATATTGACTCCTCATGTTCACTTTTCTCTTGTCCGGGATAGATATCGAAGCAAGAAATTAATCTAAATCCTGCTGCACTCGACCCAAGTGAGATGAATGGGTAGCTGCCAGGATTTTGCTGCAAAGCAAATGCTACATTGTGGAGCGCTTTGCATGAAATTAGTTCTGACGCGATGTCACTGGTTATAGGAAAGTATAGTTGATGAAGATGTATAAATGCGAAGTATAAATACATCGTTTTTTTTTTTGTCGTTTACATTGTAAGTGAAGAAGAGAGTAAGTTACACGCAACTAAAGTTAGTACGAATTTTAACTGAAAAGAGTTTTCACAGTGCTGCAAGAAAAACAAATACTCTATTAGCCATTTAGCTGCTGCTAATTTTAGCACTTTGTCCAATCTGATCCAACCCGAGGAAGCGATTTGGATAATAATGGTTATCACAATAATAATGATGATGATAATAATGTTAATGTTTGTATTAATGATAATAATAGTAATAATAATAATAATAATAATAATAATAATAATAATGATAATGACAATAATGATAATAATGATAATGATAATAGTGGTAATAGTAATAATGATAATAATGATAATAATAATAATGATGATAATATTAATAATAATAATAATAATAATAATACTAATAATAATACTAATAATAATAATAATAATAATAATGCTATTTATGTAGCTTGCGTTTGCACTCTGGCTTAGCCGTCGTCATGTCAATGCAAATGCATTTGAAGGAATAAATTCGTGCTAGGTCCCCATTCACCTAAACTGTGCTGGATGCAGCACAATGTAAATTAATTTATTTCTGAATGAAATTAACAGAAAGTGTGGGACCGAACCGCGACTCTCTTGTTCAAAGGCGAGAGTCATGTCCACTGCAGCATGACGTTTCCATTAGAAGGCCGACTCACACCTTTGCGATTTTTAGTCTGCGTCGGCCCAGCATTTTTTTAAAATGAAAAAAGCGAAGACGTAGGTCATAATGGTGGACCGATGTTCGGCATACTGTGCGAGGGGTTTTAATTTTCACAAACGCTCTGCCGACGCGACGACGCAGGCTAAAAACGCAAAGGCGTGCGTCGGCATTTAGGGTTGGACCAGTTCACACAAAGTGGTTTACGGTAAAGGTGTCATTCAGGTCATGAATCCTAGCCTCATCAGCCCATGGCCTAGTTGAACGGCCCTTCATGATCTTACTTTGAAGGTTTCAGCCAGGTTATGAATCCTAGCCTCTTCAGCCCATGGCCTGGTTGAACGGCCCTTCGTGATCTTACTATGAAGGTTTCAGCCAGGCCATGAATCCTAGCCTCATCAGCCCATGGCCTGGTTGAACGGCCCTTCGTGATCTTACTATGAAGGTTTCAGCCAGGTCATGAATCCTAGCCTCATCAGCCCATGGCCTGGTTGAACGGCCCTTCGTGATCTTACTATGAAGGTTTCAGCCAGGCCATGAATCCTAGCCTCATCAGCCCATGGCCTGGTTGAACGGCCCTTCGTGATCTTACTATGAAGGTTTCAGCCAGGTCATGAATCCTAGCCTCATCAGCCCATGGCCTGGTTGAACGGCCCTTCGTGATCTTACTATGAAGGTTTCAGCCAGGCCATGAATCCTAGCCTCATCAGCCCATGGCCTGGTTGAACGGCCCTTCGTGATCTTACTATGAAGGTTTCAGCCAGGTCATGAATCCTAGCCTCATCAGCCCATGGCCTGGTTGAACGGCCCTTCGTGATCTTACTATGAAGGTTTCAGCCAGGCCATGAATCCTAGCCTCATCAGCCCATGGCCTGGTTGAACGGCCCTTCGTGATCTTACTATGAAGGTTTCAGCCAGGTCATGAATCCTAGCCTCATCAGCCCATGGCCTGGTTGAACGGCCCTTCGTGATCTTACTATGAAGGTTTCAGCCAGGCCATGAATCCTAGCCTCATCAGCCCATGGCCTGGTTGAACGGCCCTTCGTGATCTTACTATGAAGGTTTCAGCCAGGTCATGAATCCTAGCCTCATCAGCCCATGGCCTGGTTGAACGGCCCTTCGTGATCTTACTATGAAGGTTTCAGCCAGGCCATGAATCCTAGCCTCATCAGCCCATGGCCTGGTTGAACGGCCCTTCGTGATCTTACTATGAAGGTTTCAGCCAGGTCATGAATCCTAGCCTCATCAGCCCATGGCCTGGTTGAACGGCCCTTCGTGATCTTACTATGAAGGTTTCAGCCAGGCCATGAATCCTAGCCTCATCAGCCCATGGCCTGGTTGAACGGCCCTTCGTGATCTTACTATGAAGGTTTCAGCCAGGTCATGAATCCTAGCCTCATCAGCCCATGGCCTGGTTGAACGGCCCTTCGTGATCTTACTATGAAGGTTTCAGCCAGGCCATGAATCCTAGCCTCATCAGCCCATGGCCTGGTTGAACGGCCCTTCGTGATCTTACTATGAAGGTTTCAGCCAGGTCATGAATCCTAGCCTCATCAGCCCATGGCCTGGTTGAACGGCCCTTCGTGATCTTACTATGAAGGTTTCAGCCAGGCCATGAATCCTAGCCTCANGCCATATTGATTTCTTATATAGCCAGTTTTCCTATAACTGATCAAAGTTATAGCCTATCTTGTTTTATCGTACCAGAAATCGCCTCACTCAGACCTATCTCCCATTACTTTTTATTTTCATAAGATTATTTTTTCATACATTCTGATTTTTTATTCATTTTGGGGGGGGGGGGGGGGGAGAGTACCCCAAAAACAAATTGAGACAAATGCAAACCCAATCATTTTGTGAAGGATAATAAAGGGGATACAGAGTTATGCGATTTAGGTTTGGAAAACGCAAAATATGCCAGCATGTTTTATCTGATATTGTTCCACCGACGCGATTAATAGTTTAATTTCCCATACCAATTTAAATGAAAAAGCTAAAAGAAAATATCCCACATATGACTACTTTACCTCACAATTTTATTGGGACACTGTGTATAATTCATCGCGGTCAAGTCTATTGCAGGAAAATTGATTTAATCGAATCACTCTCGATCTGATCTATCCACTAATTAGAAATCAATTTCTTTGAACAGTGTCATAAGATCCATTTAGCCGCGCGGTTAATATAATTACCGTTCTATAGTCCGAAACAACATTTTTGGTTGCCCTTTATAGACACGATCCAATTAAAATGGCCTGATTTTGTACTGCGAATTCCTCTGACCAAATATGTTGATTTAGCCAACAAGAAACAAGCTAACGAAGAAGGAGAAGATATTTAAATTGTATTCATCATTTTAAAGACATTGTTCATTGCCAGATAATAAATGCTACCTAAATGGTTGATTGCTTAATATTGGGCTTAAAATAAACGTTTAGTACTGAAAAAGTAAAATTAGACATATCACCTACATAGGCACACCGTGCAGTAATAAAGCGACAATGAATTCTTTATACAATCTTTGTAGATATTTTAATAGTGCCTGTATTCCTTTGTTTTCACTCTTTACTCTTTCTCCGTCAATCTGAACGTAATAGGTCAGGCAGCTTGATTTGATAACATTTTTCAGTAATAACATCTGAATGTGTGATAAAGTTCTGTAAGTACAACCTCTAACAGGTCCCATGCACGGTGCAGTAGCGGCCAGATCATGGATTTTGTGATATATGGGTAATGGTAATGGAGTTTGTAACCTGCATGAAACGTAAAGTTTGTGGCATCCGACCCCGAACAAGAAGTTTCTTCAAGAATTTAGGTCGCAAACTTTGCGTCACAGGTCACAAACTACACGTACCAACTCGAAAATGTCGTGACCTGCGTTGATATACGCACGACTCTACGAGCGACTGGTGATCCTTCCTCTGGTACAATTCAGCACTAAAGGGTGTAATTGAGTGCGAGAATAGGTCACCAGTCGTTCGTAATTCACGGTATACACAACCTGTTGTTAAATGTAATTACTGATTCCTACATTCTCGCAGTTTGTTAATATCAACTTGTCCGATTCTCTATTTAATCTGGATGTTAGAGACGATGAGGAAGCTCAGTGCTGAAAATTATGTAGTAATGTAAAGTAACAAGTAATACAATAAACTAGAGCAATATTTTCTCTAAAAGAACAAAAAAAGCATTGAAGACTAAAAACCATGGCGATATTTCGCCTCTTATCTCGCGTCATTCAAATAGATAACTGATCTAATTGGAGACTACACCGATTCTGAAACCCAAATATGATATCATTTTACACTTGGTCTTCCTGGGGGCTAAAACCAAGTGTTGAATAAGAACAGAAACCATTCTATCTCGTTACGATGATTGTGGGATCTATCTTCGAGATAAAAGAGGCGTAATAAATTGGCTCTCGCTTTTGATATCAAAATCACTTAAAGTTTGATTCGGTTATAGTGCTCAGGGCCCCGTAACATAAAGCTTTACAATCGATCGTACGATTGGTATCAATCGCAAGTCTGGGAAAACCGTGAATAAAAGTTTGCAATTGGTTGCAAACTTGTTTTATGTTACATGCCACTAGACTTAACGAAAGATTATTAATGTTCTGTTTACGAAAGTCTCTATCTCCTGCTCTTGTGGGAATTCGGTCGTTGTTTCTGTTTCACTCGGCTTGGATTGGATTGGTCGTTAGAACCATTTTCAGTTTCAGATGTGTTTGAAGTGGGCCTCGCATCTTCCTTGTTCTGTGGTAGACGGTGCTAATGGGATAGAAGCAGATGGAATGAAGGGAGAAACAAAATGAGGGAGAGAAAGAGAGAGAGGGGGTTCATGTTGGGATCGTGTGGAGAATAGATAGAGACGGGAATCAAGAGAAATGGATGGGAAAGAGGAGGAAAGAAAGAAAAAGGAGAAAGAGGTCGTGACCGAATTACTCCGAATCAATTTTGTTTGATCAGTTCAACCAATTTACTGTTATTCTGGCATACTGGTAATGTTTATGTAATCATGTAAATTTGTTTGCATAAAAAATATGGTGCTTTTATAAAGAAAAACATTTAAAAATTGCCAAGAAAACAGAGAAATTGTGACTGTCCCGATCAGTTGATTTACATCGCAAGCCATGAGCCCTAGATTGTAGGAAGATACGGAGACAGTTCGTATTTGCAACATAATGTTATCAATATTTCGAATTCTTAATATTTAGGACAAGATTATGCGTTGTACTCATTACACTGGCGTATGAAGACCAGCGCAAGCAATGTCTTTGTCTACCGACTTTTTGCCCCCCAAAATAGGGTTATTATGGGGTTATGCAGAAAGTGCGCGATGTATTTTATTTTCATTTTCATATTGTGAAATAGGTGTAAGTGAAAGCGTAAGTGGGTCCAGGGGCGAAATGGCCGTGCTCGAGCACCCCTCCCCCCCCCTCGACCACTCTACCTCCCTCCATATATAAGCAACACAAGGTTTACACTATTTAGATATCATACCCCCCCCCCCCCCCCCCCCCCCCCCTTCAGTCATAGCGGACCGAGAAGTGAATACTAATGACCTTGTTTCTTGTTGCTTGCTAGCAGAGCGGCGGGAAGATGAAGTCGCCCCCCTCCCATCTATTTGGCAAATCAGGAACACGCTGATGTATACTTTTTGTAGTTTGAAGAAGTCTCAGATTCAAGCATTTTCATGCATAATGAAATAATGCATAATGCATAATGCTGAATATTCTTACAAACGAAGGTATGATATGAAATGCAATGTAAAGATAGACAGTTGCATTTTGAATATATAAGACAATATATATAGACATAAATAATATATATAGACAAGCCATATCTATGGCTTGTCTGTAAATAGGTACAGAAATAAGGTCATGTATTAGTAATTTACATTTTCTGTATGTATTAACAGTGTTTGCTCACATCGATATTTTGTTTCATCTTCTTTTTTTTTTTTTTTGCTCCAGGAATCTGTGCGAAGTCAATCACCAGCTGAACGACCGAAGCCGAAGGTGAAACAGGAAGTGATCGACGATGACTACGAGGTCAAAGTTGACGATGACTACGAACTGAACGTCGATATGGAAGATGTAGCGGACAAACGATACGGTGATCGACCTGGAAGCGAAGAAAGACCAGAAGACTTGATGATACACAGAGGTGGTCTTAAAGGGAGAGAGAGGGTACGACCAGCTATGCCATCTTGGATGGCGAGGGCGCACGACAACGATGATGAGGCTGCTATACTGGAGGCTCGGGCGATTTCACGACGTCGTTTATCACATCCCCGAGACGAACCGATGATGGGTTCGGATGATGAATTCGATTCGGATCAAGAGAGAGTCGAACACCCGAAGCGACCGACATCCCTTGGTCGGTCATCGGTCGGATCTCACCATAGCACGCATAGTACACACAGTGGTGGGTCTCGCAGCACGCACTCTTCACAGGGACTCCCGAAGAATCCCGAAGACTTGACGAAGTCAGGTCGAAGCAGCAGTACACTGACATCACAAAGTGGAAGCTCGGGTGGCAGCGGTGGGATGGAGCGGAGCCGTCGCTCACCTATGACGTCATCATCAAACACCGCTGCGTCGATGCACGACTACCCGCTCACGTTCCATCGCTCTCAGATGTGTAATGCAGCGGCAATGGCGAGCCGGTTCGCGCACGGGATTACACCCGAGATGGGAGCTGGATTCCATGTCGGACAACGCCGTCTACCGCTATCGACCGGGCGAGGCGGAGTGAAGCAAGCATTCATGAGTAAATACCAACGGATGATGGGGTTACGGCAGGCCATGGCGTCAGGGATGCCTCGATGGATGCAGAGGATGCAGCCAGGCTTCCCACACGGTATGCCCTTCCATAAATACCAGAAGATGATGAGGATGCACCAGGCTATGGGAAAAGCTATGCGGGGTATGCACCCCTTTGGACGCGGCCGAGGAAGGGGTGGAGGTAGGGGTAGGTTCCATGGGGAGCTAGCGGGTAGACACATGAGAAACATGCATTTCAACGAAGCACATGAGATGAATCCGGCTCATAGACCAGAACATTTCAGCGGCGATGAGATCTCACCAGAGCTGGAGATAGACCCACCCGAGACTTACGGCGAGTTTGCTGAGAGGATATTCGCCAATGCTCGCAACCAGAGACCAACGGAGTCAGCACCCGAAGGGACTGGCACGGAAAAATGGGTAAGGAATCAAATGTCACTTTGCATTCTTACCTAGAGAGATAGATAGATAGATAGATAGATAGATAGATAGATAGATAGATAGATAGATAGATAGATAGATAAATTTTATTTCAACACGGTAAAAAAAAAAAAGATACAGAGTCTGGTTTACATTGAGGCCGTGTAATTAGCAGAATACACAAGGTAAAATGACACTTTAATTAGAATACATTTATACCTTCCTACATGCAGTTAGTTTTAATGGATAGGTTAAAAAACAGAAAGAATGAAGTTTATAAACATGACCTCTATGGACATGTGATCACTATTGCAGGATGATTGCAAATGTTGAAATGTAACTTTGTGTTGTCAAATTTGGGGGCTGTAACATAAAAGATGCAATTTAACTCAAGACAAATATTAATAGTTTCAAAAGAGATTCGATTAATCGCACAATTTATCTTATCTCTTTATGTTACATGCCTTAGCATTTATAAGGCTGTGATCAAGCATTCCCAAATAAATGAATATTTAAACATTAGCTGATCCAGGAGAGGTACTGACAACGTTTCCGTTTTGAAGTAGGAAAACTTTTCCGCTTGCTTATAAATTGTTTGATATGTTAACAAATAAGGTATACAGTATCGTATTATAGTAAACGGGTGTCGCTTTTGATCTATATAGCATTGTCAATGATTTAAATACAGATAATTTCAGCCCCAAATGAGCCGATCGGTCGGGTGAAGCGCCCCGGCCATGTTGGTTAACATTTAGTTCCGGTTTTCTTTAATTTTGTATCATAATATCACCTGTAATTTCGCCCAGCTCACATTAATTCATTTTCAATCCTTGATCATGTTCCAGATGGAAGACATCTCCCATCGCCTAGAGGTGATCGAGAGCCAGCTGCAGCTGATCCTGGAGCACCTACCGTTCATGGGTGGAGCTGAGATGCAGAGTGTGTCATCAGATCCTGGTGGAGCCGGGAGCGAAGTCGACTCTGGTCTCCAGGAAGATAGCGGAGCGGGACCAGGAGGGGCGGGAGACGGAGGTGGAGGTGATGGAGAGGGTGGAGCTGGAGGTGGATTGGGAGGCGATGGAAGCAGTCATGGAGACAGATCGTCTGAACATGGAGGAGAAAGAGAAGGGGGAGAAGAGGAAATGTCAACAGAGACTGGGGATAGGGATGGAAGACAGCACAAAGAAGGTGGCTCGATGGTATCTACTTCACAACATGGTGCAGCGGGGCCGTCAACACATGGAACTACTGTCAACGCTTCAGGATCCACCTTCCGTGGATCCTGCGGGAGAAACAAGCACAAAGGTCGACGCTGCGACCCGGAGCGGCGCCATGGAGGATGCAAGGGCGGTGGCTCCCGACGAGGAGACGCTAGGGTGTGCTTCCGGACTGGTCCAGGAGGTGGAGCGCGGCTCCCGGGAGCAATGGAAGGGAGGCAGGGGCAGCAGAGGATCATGGAGGATGATACCGTTATTGTGGTAGATGAGAAGACAGACGAGGGTAGATTTCCAGACAGCATGTCTGATTTGGGAAACATGCCTGTCTCCAATCGCTCACAAACAGACGGTAAGAATTAATTGCATCACCAGAAGGTTTGAATGATATCAACCTCATCCATGTACAGAACATCCCAATAGAATTCCCCGGCAAAGTGGTCGTATTAAGAAAAGCTAAATCACCAAAAGATGTATCCTATCTAGTAGAATGATCTTCTTTTTTTTATTAAAATCAGTTCAGTCAGTTAAATGTTATTACAATTTTCGTGAAGCAATGTCATATCAAAGTTATTGCATGTTTTGCGTTTCCCAAACTGACATCGCATCACTTCGTATCCCATTGGTTCACCATTGAAAAAAAAATGGATTGCCTTTTGTGAGTCGCTTTTTGTTTGTGCGGTAAAATTCGATACCCTACAATGCTCCAGTAAAAGAATTAAACGTTTAAACCTGCCATGCTGGCTTATTGAGCGATGAAATGAATCTTATTCTAGTTAGAAATACTCTGAGAATCCTAAATCAAATCAGCTTAAATTCTAATTACGAACTGTAAAGAATTTGTACAATTGACATTTCGAGAAAAAAAAATAACCATAAAACACCGGATTTCAAAACAGAAAAGACGGTAATAATGATGATTTTGTTGACACAGTTTAAGAACAGGATGTGACTGCGCTATAAACGCAATAACTTATAGCTTACTATTGGAGGAGCGGTTATTATTTTAATGTTAATAAACCATTTCGAAAAGGTTCTTATTCCTCCAACCCTTTACAACTGAAAATCAAACATTTTAGTTTTAGAATTGAAGTCATTTTATGACGGCCCTAAAATGTTTTATCTTCTCACTGCAGGTCGTATTAAGATGGTGATGCAGGACGCGAGATGGGATGAGATGACTCCCTACGCCGGAGCTCCCCGGCTGGCCATTGCTCTGGCACGCTACTGTATCTTCGGCTCCAAGGTCTTGATTCGATCTTCAGTGACGGGACGAAACAGCAAACATCCACTCGACTTTGCTGGCATGAGAAAGATCAAACGTAGGTTCCTATTCATGTATTTTTATCTTTATTCTTCCGCTTCTTCTTCTTCTTCTTTTTCTTCTTTGTATTCTTCTTCTTCTTTGTATTCTTCTTCTTCTTTGTATTCTTCTTCTTCTTCTTCTTATTCTTCCTTTCTTCTTCTTTTTCTGTTCTTTCTCTCTCTTCACCAATTTCCTCTCTGAAATTCTCCATTTTTCTTATTCTTTTGTTTTCTTTTTCTTCTTCATTATCACCATCATCTTCTTCTTCTCCTCCATCCCTTTTCCCCTCTCTATATTTTCTCATCCGAAGTTCACCTCCTATTTTATCATTCTTTTTTTTCGTGCTTGCTCCTTATTAATCGAGCAGATAATCTTGTTTATACCCCTGTAAGAATTATAGTCATGGACTTAAAGTCACATATCATTTTCATATCCTTTATTTAAAAAGAAAAAAATGTCTCCACAATTCTATTCCGCTGTATTATACCAATATGTCATACTTGGTCAGAGTTAATCGTACTATGTTGAGAAGGAGAGGAATTTAGAGAAAATTAGAGAAAACCCCAACCAATGTTTAGCGGGGTAGTCGAAGATCAGGGTTGTATTTCATCTAAGCACGAATCTGCGAATGATTGGTGATCCTTTTTGTTGTACGGTTTGCCGCCAGAGATTATCATTGAGGGTAAGAAAATATCACCAATCGTTTGTAGAATCATTCGTAGATCTACGTACAGCTTGATCAAAATATTAAAATGTATATCATCATTCATAATTCCTATTCTACTCTGTCAGATCTGCTCTTTCAGAAGTATGGTGCCCGATGCAGTCCCGTTGAGTTTGAAGTAATCTGGAAGACATCCCGAGAGAGAATCTCACAGCTTTGTAAGAGGTTGAGAAGGAAACACACCGCAGCTGGTCTTGGGCAGTCTGCAGCTCCAGGGCATGATGATTTGATGGGGATGGATGACTTTATGGTCGACTGCCCTCTCTTGACGTAAAACAGCACAATGAATGAATAGATGCTCAATGGCCTCATCTATCAAGTGGCATCATCAAGTGAATCGAAAACCTCAAAGAATTGTTTTTTTAATTGAAGGATGGAAATGTGTGCTTTGCAAGAATTTGCGTCATATTTAGCAGTATTTAAATGTATAATTATGAGACTTGGATAGCTTTAAAAAAAGAGTTTACCCCCCAAAAATAATTTTTTTAACAGGAGCAGAAATAATTGGTGAACAGAACGAAAAAAAAGGTTTGAGGAAAATCGGACAAGTAATAAAAAGGTTTTTGTTCCTTACTTCTAATTTCTCTGCTACTGTTGAAGAAATATTATTTTGGGGGGTATACTCTCCTTTTAAAGTCAACTGCATTATATCGCAGCAATACAATGCTGTTATCACCAAGTTGTGAAACTGGGGAAAATGAAAAAAAAGTCTCGATAATCGAGGTTAATGGACTTGTAAATTGAACGTGCTTCGCGAGGGTTTGTACCTTGAATCTCTAGGTGTTGCTGCATTATATTCTTGTAATGAATGATGGTGGGTTTGCCATGAATGACTGTATGGTCGACTGCCCTCTCTCGACAAGAAACAGCACAGTGTGATGAACCCTCACAGTCAAAGCCGCGGATGGAAAGTGAAATGAAAAATCTGAACATAAAGAGGCGAATGGAAAAGCTTGACTGAGGCGCCATGGCGTGCGCCTGAAATCAAGCTGTTCGGGACAGTCATTAGACTTGGGTTAGTTCCTGCCTGTGGGTTCGAAGCCTGGTCGCATACCGTCTTTCGGATGGAGACGTTAAGATGGTGATCCTCTTTCTCTCTTCTTCTTCTGGCGTAAATATTCAGAATTGAATGATACACGCCTCTAAACTACATCCTTTCCTTTCCTTTTCTTGCTTCACAAATATTTTGCTTCTATACATAACTGTAGCGTATTGTAAGTGATGGAAGAGGCCAATGAAAAGACTAAAGCAACCGAGGAAAAAGCAACACTCAGGAATTGATACTACTCATATTCACTTAGATATCGTTCAGCTATACAGGTGGCACTGTCAAAGTCGAATGATTTGGGCAACAAAGATTGAATGTGAAGAAACGTGATTTATGTGATGTGAAAAGTAAATGATTTGCATGATATATTCCAAACGTTATTCTACTTGGTTGAATTAATAGAACATTAATTGAGGCAGAGTGAGTGAGTGAATCCCACGCCAGAACAATACAAACGCCTTGAGAAATGTATTTTTCATCGCTATATTAGATTAATATGAGCTGGATTCGCACCCGACGGTGTGAATCGCATTGTAAAGGGGCATTGAATTGGCGTTCGACTCAATCTTACGAAAATTGCTTATAATCGGTTTCTGTCTTCTTGCCAAAAATATTGTCATCTTTGCAGCTCAATCCGTCTCAAAAAAGAAAGAAAAAGAAGAAATTTCATGAATTGATAAGTATAACACCCATTTTTATTTCAAATCGATGATCAAATTGTAATTATATAAGTTTAGACAAATGCACACACCCAAGTCAAAGTTTGTTCAACGATTTCAAATAAAAATGAGAGATGATACGGACTGGGGTTTTGACGCGGGGGGAGGGGGGTGTTCATTTCTAAACGTCCGCGGGTTGAACATATTAATGGTAACATTTATCGTCAACCTTGCGTTGTAGAATGTTTCTTCCAAATTTCATGGAATGTCTCTTAATAATTGTCTTATACAATGGTCTTTATGCACCATTACATCTATGTCATTAAACAGCATGTATGCAATTAATACTGTTTATGTTTGTATGTATAAAAGTTACGCATTTTTGTTTATAAGAATATTATTTTGTTTTCGTAATAAAATTTGAAAGAAAGGATGGGTTTTCTCATGATGGTAAACTTGTCATGTTTATAGAGGTCCAGTGGTCCAGTAAAGTGCAACGAAAGAGCCATGAGGTTCGAATCTCTTTGCACGGATACTAATATCATTTAGCAATAATTCAACTTGCTGTACTTACCAACGCTAATACAGTGAAACCTCGTTATAAAGAGGTTGGATATAGCGAGATACCTGTTATAACAAGGTGATTCTAGTGGTCCAATCTCTCTATAGTTCTTTGTTGTTTTACCTTGATATAGTGAGGAACCTGATATAACAAGGTAATTTAATGGTTCCAAGGACCTCGTTATAAAGAGGTTTCACTGTATATGATAAAGAATAAGAATAATCTTTAATTTTCACTGAATTACATCGGTAATTTTATACTTAAAAAAGAATAATACTCTCTTATTTCAAGCAATTACAAAGTAATCTGCCTCGATTGTTTTGGATGGGAAACTAATCCGACCCCCCCCCCCCCCCCAAAAAAAAAAAATACAACTTTTAAATCTATGAATTAGAATAGACATTTGAATCCAATTAGATTGAATATTAATTATCAACTTGGTCATCCATTAAATAATAAATCTAATTGGTATATTGTTTAATCTAATTGATAGATTAACAATTTGTATGTTTAGACCTGTCTTACAGGACAATCGAAAAAGATAATTTCAATCGCCAGAATTAAGAGAGTAGTTTGTTAATATTTTATTTCACCTATGTAATGTCTGAACCCGATGTCAGCGTCACATTGCCAATTCCATATAGTTATAAAGCCTATAGTTTAGGTGTAGATTGAAGCCGCCTGATGATAGAATCAACTAAGATGTGATGGGATACCTACCAGCATTACTAGCTTACAATTTACTGACAGTAAACTACTGACAGTAAATTGTCAATTGTAAGTTACTGACAGAAGTTGTCAGTCAATGTGTAGACTTCTCTTACAGACACAATTTCTCCCACTGTCAGTGCGCGTACCGTGTGAAGAGGGCTTATGAGCCCCTCGCTTCCCCCCCCCCCC
>BQKZ01000886.1:86850-102713 GCA_036244855.1 Temnopleurus reevesii
ATCAGGTGTATGAGATCCTAGAGAGGATGCGCTATGACCCAGATGACCCAGCAAAGTTCGGTAAAACTGATTCATTTTATCTTATTTTATCTTATCCATTTTGCACAATGTTTTTCTTGGAATGATATTTACCGGTATATGATGAATAACAATTGAAATAGTAGTGATTTTGAATTTTAACCTTGTTTTTGCCCAGTTTATAGGATCTTAGGCTTTGAATAATATCTAATACCAACTATAATTTTAGACTTTAGTCTCACAAACGGATAACAGAACGATCCATAAAACCAAAAGTTGAGAGGTACCGCTTTAGTTGGAAAAGGGAAGGCCAAATTTTATTTCCCATTTACCATTTTATTACTAGTGGACCCTTTTTCTTCTTCTATTTGACCTTTGACCTTATACATAGCTGCCAACTGTTTTTAGTAATCATTACTAAATTTGGGTGTAGATTTGTATTGTTTTGTATAAAATTCACAAGAGATTACTAATTTTGAGATCATAAGTACCATACATTTCAATGTGTAATATGTGAAGATTATATATAATAATAATAAGATAATTTATATAGCGCAGATACTATATGGATATACTCTACTGCGCTGTAATGTTAGGGTCTGTGGATATTGTTACTAAAATAATAAGTTACAAGATATTATTTGAAAGCTTCAAGAAATAAATGAGTTTTCAACAAGCTTTTAAAAACAACTACAGATGAAGATGATCTTATTTCTATTGGCAATTTGTTCCAAAGTTTTGGAGATTACTAATTTTTGGGAGGATTATTACTACTTTCCACTGTCTCATGTTGGCAGATATACCTTACAATATCTCAACCATGTTGTACAATATTTTTATAGTATTTGTGGACCTTTATTAAAGTTCAAGATCTTTTATGTTCATATTTGGACCTTACTTCTTTCCCAATTTCTAGGCATTGACCATCTGATCGCTAACGGATCCTACTTCGCTGCCTACCCTCTTCATGAGGGTAACTGGAAGAGTGAACACTCGCTACTCACCCACGGTCCGCAGAATGACAGACATGTAAGACCCTCCCATTTCATCCTTCATCATGTTTATTCATTGAACGCTCACTGCCTTTCCCTAATTTGAGTCTGTCTGTATTAGCGGCTTTTGAATTACCGACCCCCCCCCTATATGTGCACCGCCCATTCCTTATTTAGTTATGTTTATTACGCACTCAATTTGCCTTTTCCAAATTTGCTCTTCCGAAAGTGGAGTTTGTCTTAATTTGCAGCTTTTGAATGACCCCCCCCCCCCCACATATTTGTGCGCCTCCGATTCCTTATTTACATGTAGTTACATGTATGTTTATTTATTATGCACTCAATTTGCCCTTTCCCAAATTTGCCTTTCCCAAATTTGCCTTTCCCAAATTCGAGAATGGCTGACAAGTAAGCTCTTACCGTTCCAACCTTCATCATGTTCATTCACTGAGCACTCAATTTGCCTTTTTCAAATTGGAGTTTGCCCTATAATTTGTAGCTTTGTGAATGACATCCCACCCCCCATTTCTACTGCTCCCATTCCCTATTTTATTATGTTTATACATTAAGCACTCAATTCCCAAATTTGCTCTTCCCAAAGTGGAGATTGTCTTTATTTGTAGCATTTGAATGACCTCCCCCCCTATTTGTGCTCCTCCCATTTCACAGTTTGTTATATTTATTTATTAAACGCTCAATTTGCCTTTTCCAAGTTCGCCTTTCCCAAATTTGAGAATGACAGACGTGTAAAAGCTCTTCCAATTCCAAATTATGTTATGTTTATTTATGAAGCATTCAATTTTGCTTTCCCAAATTTGGCTTCCCGAAATTTGGAGTTTTTTCTTTTTTTGTATCTTTTGAATGACGTCCCCCCTATTTGTGCTGATGTGTATTTGCAGCAAAATTGCTTTATTTTCGGGGTTGTGTTTCATAAAGTTGTTCGTAGAGCCCTGCACAACTCTATGGGGGTGTTGCTCAAAAGTTACAATAGATCGCAAGTTGCAGTTGATCGGAATGTGCCAATCAAAATCATTGTTTCATGTGCGTCTTGTTAAATGAGCATATCGCGCGCGAATGACAATGCGCGATACAATTTGTAAAGTTGCCGTTGATCTGCAGTTGATTTTGAGCAACACCCCCTATGAATGACTCTTTACCCATTCCAGCATGTAATGTAAGCTCCAAAGTCGCTATCTAACAAAGGGTCACCAGTCGTGTGTAGAGCATGTGAACCTCTATTAACAGCTTTACGAAACATGCTCCTGTTTTTCACGTTGGGTCTATTGGTAGCACAGGCTGTGTCCTCCCGTTCCATTGATCCATTTCTTGCATTTTGGGGGTGTTGCTGGAATTTTACGTGCAATTGCAAATCGACCGTAAATCAGTTGTAAATTGAAATGCACATTTACATTTTCGTATTGTCTGCACTTGTTACCAGACTTATTTAAAACATTAATTTTTTTTTCACTTGCTATCAAGTGCAATTTTGCATTTGGTTGCATTTTTCTAGCAACATCCCGTTATACCATTAAAATGTTTGTTCCTTTGCCCTAGCACAATCTGCGTTTGTCTGATTTCATCAAAGCTAGAAAATTCAACCCCTTCAACTCCCTCCACTCAGTCCACGTTCCTATAAATGAGAATTAAAAAATGCAATTTTACAATGTAGAATACCTAGCCACTTCATAATATCTGTCTTGTTTAGAAATAAATTTTAGGCTTTGAATGATATGTAGTACCAAATATCGATATTACTTTATGCTTTACTAACAGGTATCTCAAAAGGGTGACGAAACTGTCCATAAAACCAAAGGTTGTGAGGCACACCTTTTTAGTTGGAAAAGGGAAGGTCAAAATTATTTCCCATTTTCAGGGTTTATAGCTTTTTATACCTTTATGTGAGGCTGTATTGAATCTAGGATAACTGAAGCTGTTCTCGATTTCAAGCCCCAAAATCTGTTTTCATAGACCCGTCAACAATCATTTGTTACAGGATTTTTTTTCTGAATCTACTCATGATATTCATTTCCAGCCCCATTATATTCATTACAATTTGATTTTCACACATTAGTATCCAAACTGAGAGTTTAGCTGATATAGCAGTAAACCACCAAATATCATTATGGTTTAGACTTGCCCTATTTGTATGCAATGCCTTTAGTGTTTTGTGGTTAATTTGTGTTTAGTCATTTCCTTTTCCAATGTGTGTTGCAAGATATCTATCACGCAGGTGATTTCCTTCTGTGTATGCTGTGAAAATACCTGTTTTGAAGTGTCAATTGGGTTATGAAAGTGTACTAAGGGCCAGTTTTATGGTATTTTTATTTTATTTTTTCAAGAAGTATTTCATGTAAAATAAAACCCTTAGACCCTTTCAATTTGATTGATTTTTGAACTGCAATGTTTGTGACCTTTTTATTATTTTGTTTCATCCCTTTTCCTGTGCTTTATAGTACCTCTCATTTTTATCCCTTAATTTTGCATTGATTTAAAAAAAAAAGTTATTTTTCTTATTTGACAATGATTTCTGTCACTCAATCCGTATCTGCATAAATTATGCAAATGAGCAGCTTCCTGCTTGGGCACGCCCCAATTTTAGACATGTAAGTATTTGACCTTTGACCTTCTGCATGAAGACGGATTAATGCCATTGGATGGCCACGCTCATGGTTTAAAACACTTCAACTTCACTGACTCAATCTGATTATGATTTTCTCTTTTATTTTTTGTTCATTACAACTTCCATACTATCTATGATTTATGATAAGAGTTGACTTTAAGTTGGGGAGGGTTTTTATTTTTATTTTCTTAGCGTATTAAAGCGAGGTTAAAGATGCTTTTCAATACCTCGGATGTAAACATGAAGTTTGTTCAACATTTTAATTTTCTCTTGAAATATAGTTCATTATGATTACTGGTAATTTGCTGCCCTTCTAATTAAAATTGGAATATAAGATAGGAAGGGTATTTCTTTCTTGTTCATAACAAATAATGTATTTCCACATGAAGGGCAACATCNCAGAGTTTTGAAGCGGTCTAAAGCACCCACTTCCTCCTAACATGTTAACCTATCATTGAAGATCATATTAAGATCAAACAGTTACTCATTAACAACAGTTACATAACAAGCAAACATGTCCAGTTATGTATCAGATAAACATAGTTTACATCTAACTGTGCAGCACTGTTCTGAGTCACAGTAAACACTGCACCCTTTTATAGGCTGAACTAACAAGAATGTACATAGTTCTGATCTGCAACGATGCCAACAAAGATGCCAACAAAATATGATCAAGGTCTAAATTAAAGTGTGAATAATGCAACTGCTGAACAAATTGAGGGGAATCATTGCAACAATAACCAAACACTCAGTCAGTCACTTGCAATTAAATCTTTGCATTCATTTGAAAATAAACCTCCTCCATATTCCTGGGTGAGCTGGCAGCTCCAGAACTGTCATTTAAAAAAAAATCCACTCACCCTGAAAATATTGGTAATATTGGTTTGAGTAATTTTACCACCATCAGAAGCATTAAAATCTGTGGTAGAAGTTTCTACGAAAAGGTGGTTTTAATGTGACCCAATATCCCTTTTATAATGCAGATTTACTTGGGGGATAGGGAATGTTTAAAACACAATACTTTAATGCTACAGAGGTTTCTCTGCCTCATTAGTATTGCAAAACCTGGGTGTTAAATTTAATTTCAGAATCAATTATGATTATGTACCCAACTAGTAGTGATTTATCTGTTTGAATAGAATTTGATGCTATTGTTCTTTTATGTTTGGCGGTGTATGGATAAATGTAAATGCACTTTCGCTGTAGATAAAATACATGCTTTTCTTCCTTCTGATCTCATTCAATATTTTTCTTGATGTTTCAAACTTGTATGTACTCTCTTGATTTTCCTACAGACCCCTCTCCTTAAAAATAAGAAAACGCATGTAAGTGATCAGTAGAAGAATCTGTTCCAGGTTGGGTTATTTTTAACCAATTTCATGATCGAGACACTAACCCCCTTTTTTATTTGTTTGTTTTTTATTCATTGAAAGAATAGAAAGTGAATAAGTTGCATCATATTTGCTTTGTTTCAATTGGTTTTGTGTTGTTTTGTTTTTATACAAAGATTACACTGTAGGTTGTCATTTGATTCAATGTGCAGTATACAAGTATAGGCACACACTCTACGTACTTCATATTACTTTCAGATTTTTGAGTGAATTCATTATCATCGAAGCAAAAATGTCTTATTTGTACATTTATAAATTAGATACAGTCTTTCATGTTTCCTGATGTTTTAGATCAGAAAGTATTTTACAGATTCACCAACATTCATGTACACGTTGGATTCATTGTTGTTTCATTAGGACCAACCTGGAACTAGACTTGAACTGGTTCCATTCACATGTACGGTGAACACAACGAGAATGTCTACAATTGTCTACCACCAATTTAAATACTTTGAAGATTTGAAAAATAGTGATTACTCCCTCATTACAGAGACATTTTCCGTACAATATTTAGATCATCATATGAAAAATAATGAAATGTATACCCTTAGGTGCATAGAGCTCTACATGCTCCAGCCATTACTTCAAAATCAATACTAACAATGTTCTAGTTTCTTTCAATATTCTTTCAATATTATATTTTCTCTCACAAGTCTTGTTCAGTTTTTATGATTCATAATCATTATTTATGATCTTATTAAAGTGAATTTCTTCTTTTATTTTCTTACATACTTCTACCATAACCTTATACATTTGCAGACCTGAAGTGCATTGACCTTTCATAGAACTGTAATACATTTTATATTGTTCATTCAGATCTATAACCGATTTTTCTTTTGTTCATTTTTATCCATCCATTTAGCATCTTTATCCCAATTTACTAGCCCAAGAAGATGATGTACCTGAGGTAATAGATTGACGTCTGAACACTAATCATCTACTATCTCTATTTGCTGTGATGTCATTTCTTCTGTCAAACATAACACAAATTATATATTTTTCACCTTTCACCTAATATGCAAGTCTCTTTGATGTGACATTTACTCTGTGGACTTTCATTCACCACAATTTTATCTCAGATTTTTTTCTGTATTTCTCTATAATCTCTATACTCTCCATAATAAAATTGCAGAAGAAATATACCTCTGATATTCCATTTTTCTCAAACCTTTGCCCTCTTTTCCAATAAAAACATTCTATATGACCGTTCTATTTTTAGTCATGATGTTATTATTTTGTGATAGCTGTTTTTTGTAGCTGCATGATTGTTGCATTAAATGTTTGCTTTGTATTTCTGTGCTCTATTATATCTTATGTTGAGTGTAATCTGCTCATATTCAGACCTTCCAACCATTATGAATTTGGAGGGATAAATATGATTTTTCATCATTCTAAAGTCATGTTTTCATTGCATATTATGATTCTTTTCATGATAATTGTACTACGCTTTCCTATGGGAATCATGCTTCCCTCTTTTTTTTTTAGCAAAATCATCCCTCGTTTTTAGTCTATAAGATTGGGAGGTCTGTGTATGTTGGCATCAACTGGAAATGAACTGTCTTTGGACATACATGTACATTGTACATCCCAACAGCAAATGAGAATGAAAGTTTATTCAAAGATGCTCTATGCATTGTATTTTAAAAAGTACAAATGAATTTGAATCCAATGGAGTTGACTTTCCAGGAATAATATTTTATGTTAAGTTTGTTGCAGTGTTCTTCCTTTTCCAAAGAGTTTTCTGTGTTACAAAATGCATGCTAAGATTCCTGTTCCTCTGTGTTCTGTGTTTGTTGCTTTCCACACATTTCAATGTTAATCTTGATACCAGAAATAAAAATTGTAACATGTTAGCCATCTTCTCAAATTTGTTGCATGTTTTCAGAAATTGTACATCTTTGAATAATTATTTTATAGCTATATAATACTTGTTCAATAAAGAGTTAAACTGGATCAACCTCAAAACCGTAATCCCCCCTCCCCCTGCAGAGATCTGATATGATATTCATATTGATGTCTTTTTTAAAATGAGGATTGGATTCATCTAATAACAGAGAAAACACTTAGCAATGCCTTCATAATGAAAGTACAGACATCCCAACAAAACTCAATTTCCTGCTTATTAACTTTTCCCAGAGATGAAAACAAGCAATTTGTTTTATTCTTCATTAATTTCATAGTAAGTCAACATATTTGCCAGTCCTGTTTAATTCAACCAACACCAAGAAAAAGAGTGGTTATGATGAAAATGAATTCAAGATGATAGTGATAATGACAATATTGTATTTTTATCAAATGCATAACACAAAAATGTCCAGACTTTACCAAGAAACGACCCCATTTGATATAAACCTTCCGCTTTTTAGGGTTATCCTTGTCATGGTATTCTTCTTACGTTGTGACAAATCGATTCAAATAAAAAAAAAAGAATACATTTCTAAGAACTGCTTGCATAAAATTTACTGTTTTTCAATTTTTAAATGAATTGTTTTTCTTGTGCAGTCACCAGCGAAGAAAGAGGACGTAGCGATCAATGACCTGTTCTTCAAAGATGGCAAGCGTCGTATTGACTTTGTCCTGGCTTACAGGAAGATGGAGAGCCAGGAGAGAGAGGAGAAGAGAGTCAGGAAGAGGAAGAACTTTGAGGCTAATCTTGTTGAGGAAGGTCTCCAGTTGGAGTATGAGTCATCAGAGGTAATATACTCATTCTCAACTCATCTCAAATAATCATTTTGAGCTTCTCTCAAAATGTGTACTCTAACCATTTTGATAATTGAACTGCATGATATTGAGCTGTCATTTTAATTGTTGAGCTCATTTCTCAATATTGAACTCATAAAATTCTGAGCTAATCATATGATTTTGAACTCTTCTCAAAATTGTAGAATACCCCTCAGAGTTTTGAGATTTTGTAGCCCGCATGACTTAATAATGTGAGCTCACTTTGTAATTTTTATCTCATTGAGTTCATCTAAAAAAATGAGTGAACTTTAAACCCTGCTCATCTCAGCATTCTTGGTTATTCTCATAATTTTTAGCTCAATTCAAAATTCTTGTCTGAGTTATCTTCTGGTTATGACGTCATAATAGAGTTTGGGTTTTCTTATTGAGCCTAATAGTGTGTTTGAAGTGAATCTTTCTAACATTTTGCCACATAATTGACAGAAGGGAAGTGTGAGTTTTGAGAGTTAATTTTGTGACTCCTTTCTTGAACAATAATTGATACCATCTTGCCTTTAAACCAGATGAATCATCACTGGAAATCTGTTGAAAAGTCTTAAGCCCTGGTCACATAGGACCCCGGAAGCTACACGATTCACCCCGACTCTTTGTTAATTCACAGTTAACTGCCTCAGAACAATGAGTCGGGGTGAATCGTGTTGCTTCCAGGGTCCTATGTGACCGGGGCTTAAATGATATTTCAAATAGATTTGAACACTTTGTTTTTTCATAGAGATGCGTGGAAAATAAAATTACGTCATTATGCCACAAACAAATGGCAAGTTGTTCTTAAAGTTACATGAATACTTCCTTTTTCATAGGTTATCGGTGATAGCTGGATCTGTCTCATATTTTCTCATTATTTTGCTTTATAGATTAATGATTTTTAATAAATAATTAAGTTTCACATACATTTTTTACTTTCTTCCAATGTCTATTTACATGTAGGGACATTATTCTATACCTTTTAAGATATCAACGTATGATTATTGATATTAAACATACTACGAGTATGAGTTGGGATTGAATCTATTTCATAGGATAATTTCTACTGTAATGTAATCCAAAGAACTAATGATATTTTTTAATAACAAGAAATTCAAACATTGCAAAGGATAATATTTAGATTGATATACTCCAAGTATGGGATGACTGGAATTAGAGCGATTGAATTAATTACTCATCTCCTTGTCAAATTCATCATGATAATGTTTACTTTAATGTACTTTTAATCCAAAGAACTTGTAACATTTTGTTATACATGTAACAAAAACAAATAAGAAAAATGCAAAATAGCATGAATTCTTTATCAATATACTAACACCTTTATTATTGTTTGAAATCTGATCTATATTTTGACCTAATTGACAATGTTTATGCCTCCTTAATCAGCATGAGAAGTATGATTTTGTTGGCTTTTTTAATTGATGAGATTTTGCCAAATATCAAAAACACATAAAGAGAAATAATCCACTACTTTAACAAGGCCTTCAAATTATACTTTCAGTAAGATTAATTACTGCTTCAGATAATTTGAGCTATATTTGGTAAAAGCAAACAAGGAATAATGAATAAAAATGCATATTTTTTCCTTGATATAAAGAAAATCAAAGTGTGTTTTTTTTTAGCACAGAGGAATTGAAGTATAATTTAACTCTGACCTCACTTCACTTTTGTGAAGCATTTAGGGTACATTACGTGAATGATGTACATTACATAGGCCTACATGCATGTAGGACATGCTGCTTCTCCTTTGTTTGCTTTTAGAAATAGTTTTTTTCTGTTGCATTTACAGCATCTTAGAAGGCTTTTATTAGTTTTATAAGTTTTACCTTGAGTATTTGTTTGTTTGTTTTGGGGTCGAGAAGTGGATATCATTTTGAAAAGGATTTTGAAGTCTTTTGTGCTTAGCGGTATAAAATTACAACTATATATCCGGAGCTGTGTCCTATAAACTTTTTACACTGAATTGGATTTTGATAATAGCCTGTAATGATCAATCTTTCAACATTCCATTTCTTCAATTTTCCTCTATAACCTTTCAAAATTTCTTATATGAATAAATCCATTTCTTGATCTTATATTCTTTTGTTTTATGTTTGCTTGACATTTATGAGTTTCTTAACCCCTTGTTTTTGCATGATGTTAATTGCATAATTTCATAATTGATTCTAAAACTGTTTTTCTTGCTCTCAAACTTTTATTCCATATCTCTTCTCTTTTAACTTCAAATGATAATACTATTATCCTTCATTTCATATGGCATTTATTTTGTCATCTCTTTCACTATAAAATCTTGATTCTGGCCCCGCCCTTTCCCTCTTGCCCCGCCCACATTCCCGCCCTCCTCCCACATCGGCTCCACCCACACGGCTTGATTGACACATGAAACACACACATCACTCTGACAACTGTGTGCTTTATTAACCACAATCCATGTGACACGCCCCCTGCCTTGATGTGTTTTGGTTGTCGTGGTAACGTCTGCATGCAGGGGCCTGAGCCGAATCCCGAGGATGAAGTGAGTATAGATCACCAAGTGACAACAAAATAGGCAAAACTTTTATTTAAAATAATCATTCATGTGGTTGTAATGTTCCAAGGGGAAAATGAGCTAAAAGTTTATCCCACATATTCAAAAATATAATTTTAAAAGTGGTGGTTATCTAACATTTTGGTATGTACAGCGTTTGTTGCTTTGATTTAATATATATTCTATATCAGTGAGTTTACTTGTTTATTATTACCAGCTATATAAGTTTATTAGGTTAAAAAAAAAATCAAAATACATATACCAGAATTTGTGCCAGATTACAATCCATATTGAAGTTGAAATGCTAAAGCCCTTCACTATTCCAAATCTGTGATGACCAGTTAGCCACAGACTTTATAATGCATTGCTGAAAGCATTTCCTTTCTTTATAAAGTGCACTATTTGGTTAATGAACCAGCTCATTTTTTTTTAAATGCCCCCAGCACTTTTTCGCAAATCAGAATGCTTTAAGATACCAATCTTCCCAACACATAATGATAAAGCAGAACACTGTGACCTTTAATTGTTCATAAGATCTGCTTTAAATTAATCCCAATGCTATGTTTGTCAACATCATTTGCAGTGCTTGAAAAAGTACTAACCTTTATTATTTATTTACATCACATGTTTTTCAATAACTACTAACCCCTCGTTCACATTGGTCATAATTGTTTCTTTATCATTATGACAACATATTCTAGCAGTGTTATGGAAAAAAAAATCTAACACATGAAATATGCTTTATTTCACTATGCAGCTGTTTATCCCAATAAATGATATTCAATTATGATAACCCAGCTTTTTTTATTACAACTCGACACTATAAATTCAAATAGAAGTTGGCATAAAAGTTTTATTTTTTCTCCTCCACGTCTTTTTATATCATGTCTCAATCATAGGTCAGAATATTAATAGGGCGCACAGAATTACAGATTTCTTCTTCGTTTACACGTGTCTAATTTTAAATTAAGCTAGTTAAAATAGTTTGGGGCCCAAACAAAATTCATAAAGATTTCTCATGAAACCAATATTATTATTATTATTTATCTCTATTCATCAATCATATTCTTAAATGCATTGGGAGTTTTAGGAAGTGCTATTCCATTCAGGTTCTTATTTTTTTCCGGGGATGTGTCTGTTGTATTTATATATAGCATATAATTGGTTTTAGCATGGGATTTGGCTGCAAGTACAGACCTAAAGTCAGGTAGTTTATTGAATGCACATGTCTTTCAGTTTGAATTACTGTGTTTGGATGGAAACTCCCCCTCCCGCCCCACCCGCGCCTTCAAGAAGTGACCCATACACATATTCTTGTTCCAGTTTTTTTTTAGATACCACCTTTATTAGCTATGACCTCTCTCACTGGTTTTTTAAAGCGATGCAGTTGAAATTACACCTTCCTGTCACAGATTTGGAAAGTCCAGATCACAGGTTATTAGAAGGGATAATGAGTTTACACTCGGGCTCTGGATGTGTATGTCATTTAGTGATCCTAGTCTTCTCATCCAGACAGTAAAATTGTAGGTACTATTGAATAAAATGCCAAATTGGGTCTGTGCTTGCAGATTAGCATTGTAAGAATATCTAATTCATGCATTATTTCATATTACAGTACATGGGTCTGAAGCTACTGTTCTGTTGTATTTTTGTGAACCCTAAGTATATGTACAGCATTACTTTACCTTTTTATATTGATATGTGTTCATATATGTATTGCATGCAGGAATAAGTCATGTAGTATGCTATTCCCCTGAAATATTTAGATCCTGTTTGAGTATCCGCCCCCCCCCTTCCCTGTGAAGTGGTTATTTTAAAAATAAATTGATGAATTAAAATATAGCAGTGCCTGCCACCTCCGCCCGAATCCAAATTATGCCCAAAGTAGATATATCTCTTGAACTATTTAAAGGAACTTAGTTTGAGTTAATGTTCATTTGTTCAACAGCTGTTAAATGTAATTTGATTATTTACTACAGAACCATATTACAATATTTCAGTCATATTTGCACAATGACTGCTTGATATCTTATAATCAAACTTTTGATCCTGTATTCAATTGAGTTCCATTCTATTGCAGTTTTATTGTTACAAATCACAGTATGACAATATGGTCAAAGAATCAAATTGCTCACATTTATAATGTATAAGCTCTGAAGGTGGTACTATACTTATTTGGTGGTTTATAATTCTGCAAGGCTGGCTACTTTTCTGTATAAAAGGCATCTTGTGTAATAACGCTCCATGAAGAATGGCTTATAATTCTGTTTGATTGGCTTCTTTCCCACAGGATTCCCACGACAGTCGTACATTCTTTGTTAAGATTCACGCTCCCTGGGATCTGATGACACGCTATGCTGAGGAACTCAAGATCAAGATGCCCATTGAGGTAAAGAAATAGGCGGGTTTACTAATAGATGCAAATTATATGCATGTTTTATACACAAAAGTTGTTCTTGACTACCCGAAAGCTTGCCCCAGGCTTGCCCGACATAGCAACAAGTAATGTAAGAAAATTGGATTCCAAGTATTGTAGTTCAATTGTTGCTAACCTGTCTATGAATACCATGTATATACGGTCGTTTGCAAGAAACATGCATAAATCTTAATATCTTAGAAAACCGGTCTATTTCATCAAGCTCTCTTTGTCAAAATAATCCATTTCTTTTTCTTTAAATCTCTAATTGGGACAATTTTTGTTTGCTTCCCTTCTCGTACCTATTAAAGGAACCAGCGTGGAGAGTGTAGTAATTGGCCAACGGTTGTGTGATAACATGTATGATAATGAACAAGGTTGATTCTTGAACGAGTCCAAATGAATTATTCTTATATGAAACAACATGGAGATGGATGTACGTTGTCCTTTCTCATCATTTGCTATGTATGTAGATAGTTTGGTTAAAAATTGTTTGATAGCAAAACAAATGTCTATAGATCTTTTAATTTCAAACTTTTGTTGCAATATCGTTTATCCTTAGGAAAACAACATGGAGGAGCCGGTCAATGTATTCAACTGCATTGACAAGCTGTGGACTCCGTTTGAGCTGAGTGAGGATTACGTCAAGCCTGAACCAGATGTCTTCACTGCACCGTTCATCAGGGATAGGGCTAATGAGTGAGTTAGGGGTAGGATGAAGGGAAGGGGAAAGTATCAGGAAGAAGAGGAGAAGGGGATGTACACTGTAAAAGGGGCAGAGAAATAGAGAAGGGGATAGAGCTAATGAGTAACTAAGATGTGAAATGAGGTACAAGGGAGGGGTGTATGAGAAGACAATTAGGGGAGTAGTGACTGAGAAAGATGTCTTCACTGCACTGTCCATCAGGGATAGAGCTAATGAGTGAGTTGTGGGTGGAATGAGGGGGGGGGGGGGGGAGGATGAAAGGAAGAATACACAAGGAGGAGGAAGAACAGAAGGAGAAAAAGGAGGAGGAAAATGAAGAGAAGGATAAGCGAAGAAGGAAGGGGAGGAAGACGACGAGGGAGAGGGTGAAGAGGATGAATAGGAGGATGGCGAGCAAGGAAGGAGGAGATGGAGTAAGGAGAGGAGAAGGAAGGAGAGGAGGAGAAGGAAGGAGAATGTGCAATTGAAAGGTAATTTGATGGAGGAGTGGAAAGAGGATGAGAGGAGACAAAGAGGAGGAATGGTGGAGAGGAATAGGAGGAACATAACTAGGATGAAGAGGAGTATGAGTTAAAAAGAGAATGTGAAAAGTGGTATCTAAAAGAAGCACTGATCTTTAGTGCCTGATATATGAAAATGAAAATAGAATGTCCACCTGCACATAAAAGAGGTAGGACTTACGGACGGTGGTAAGATGATAGGATATGATAGTAGAAGGTCATATTTAGTTTTGGTCATGATACAGGTGTTGACAGGCTCAGAGAGGGTAATGTGACAGGCTGCTTTCAAAATAGATATTAGGGCAGTGAGATTGAGAAAGGTTAGGGGAAAGTAGGTCTGAAAAAAAAAACCCACAAAGATTTGTGATTCTGGTAAGGGGAGCATATTTTTCCAGGAGGGGAAGGAGTATTCATGAATAGCATACTGTAAATCAGATCTAAAATTGTACTGTTACCTGTTCCTAGAAATATTTTTTAAAACAAGACTTATGACTATATAAGAATGTGTTTCAATATTTTCATGTTTTAGCACAGAGATATACATGATAAAGGAGAAAAGGATATGGAATAGGTAATGGCAGGGAACAATACAAATGTTGATACATTTTAGAGTGGAGTGCATTTTTGGGGGACAAGGACAGTGTATCAATAGGAGTTATCTACAAAGAAAATATATTTGTTGTATTCTGTAATTTGGATACTTGCTAAGTTTTTTAACTTCTACAAACTGAGTTTCTTAACATTCCTAAGTTTTGTTAATTCGTTATTCTTTTCAATAGATTCATCATGGAAAGCAAGGAGACGTTCTTCCCTAACAACATCCGCAATCGAGTGGTAAGAGTTTGATTTCATGTTAACCCTGTAAAGACAAGTATGAAGGGGTGCGGTAGGGGAGGCACTTGTTAATTAGACCTTTGCCAATCAGCATGTGTAATAAATCATGCAGTGAATGTGATGTGCAATTTCTAAAAGGATTGTACAAACCTAGTTATTGAATTGAATATTGAATTGAATTGAATTAAAAAATATCAGATAGACCACAGAGCTGTGTTATACTGCAGAAATTCTGAAAAATCACTTGTCACCCCAAAACAACATATTTTTTATTTGCTCTAATAAAACAAATACATCAATAAATCTGTTCACCTGTTTTGTTGACAAAGTTATTCTAACAAACAATAAATTCATAAACTGACTTCAAGATATTGCAATTTTTCATGAAGCCATTATGATCTAAACATATGCTTGATTCCAATTGTATTCATCAAGTTTTTTATTTATCACTTTGTAAAATCTATTGTGATATTATGATGCATGCACTGGTCAATCTTCATTTATATGCCAATATTTATTAAAGTGTTCTGATAATTGCTCTTTTCATTCTTTCTCTCATCAGGTGTATGAGATCCTAGAGAGGATGCGCTATGACCCAGATGACCCAGCAAAGTTAGGTAAAACTGATTCATTTTATCTTATTTTATCTTATCCATTTTGCACAATGTTTTTCTTGGAATGATATTTACCGGTATATGATGAATAACAATTGAAATAGTAGTGATTTTGAATTTTAACCGTGCTTTTTGCTCAGTTTATAGGATCTTAGGCTTTGAATAATATCTTATACCAACTACCCGTATTATTGTAGACTTTAGTCTCACAAACGGATAATAGAACGGTCCATAAAACCAAAGTTGAGAGGTACCGCTTTAGTTGGAAAAGGGAAGGTCAAATATTATTTCCCATTTACCATTTGATTACTAGTGGACCCTTTTTCTTCTTCTATTTGCCCTTTGACCTTATACATAGCTGCCAACTGTTACCAATTTTTAGTAATTATTACTAATTTCGAGTGTAGATTTATATTGTTTTGTATAAAATTCTCAAGAGATTACCAATTTTGACAACATTCGTACCATACATTTCAAGGTATAATATGTGAAGAATATTAACTTGTGGGAGGATTATT